>CM062279.1:27898021-28093021 GCA_031216635.1 Dissostichus eleginoides | reverse complement strand
TGAATCCAATGCTTAAAGGTCCCATGTCATGGCCATTTCTACTGATCATATCTCCATTGTTGAGGTCTACTAGAATAGATTTACATTGTTCAATGTTCCAAACTCACATTGGTTTCTCATACAGCATCTCTGTATAGTATGTGTATTCACTCTCTGTCCTAAACGGCTTGTTGGAGCTCCTGCCCCCCCCTCCCTGTGAGCCCAGTGTGCTCTGATTGGTCGGGACGTTGCGAGGCTCGTTGCGAGGCTCGTTGCGAGGCTCGTTGCGAGGCTCGTTGCTGCTCGCCGCTGCTGCGAGGAGCGGACAGGTTTCCGGGTCAGCGATACAGCGAGAACAAGCGAAACTCATCCTGAGCACACAAACACTCACAGCCGAAGTAACAACAATAAGTGTGGCTTGATATTGAGGAAGAAAAAGGTTTATAACGCTGTGAGAATGGGTCTGCGGAGAGCATTTCTCCGCCATCCCAACTCGTCTATTACCAGCGTTCAGGGAGCTCTATGCAAGTCAATGGGACTCCCTGTTAGTTAGCCAAGGGATCCTGGTGTGTGAGGTGCTCCGCGGATTGGTCCATTTGGGCCAATCCGGTCATTTGTTGTTGATTTGGGTGTTCACACGTCACAGAACCCAGGAAGCAAACAATGGAAAAAAGAGAAATCCCCAACGAGGCGTTCTGGGGCAGCATAGACAGGTCTTTTCTGTGTTAGAGTTTTACTCCCTACAGGGTGCACTTTGAGGGTTTGTGACTCTGCAGACCGTTTACATGCAGAAAAACCTTCATAACACAAGGGGACGGGTAAGAACCTTTTAATGCCTTAAACCTGCATTCTCTCCAATATCCAGAAGGGGGCGACTTCACTGGTTGCAGAAAGAAGTCCAATTGCATAGAAGTCTATGAGAAAATGACTCTTATTTTCTTTCATTTATTACCTGCAGTGAACATTTTGCTGAGTATTTCATGGACCTTGTTTGTCGTATACAGCTTCTTCAGTATAGCATGATTTTCATTGTGTAAATGATGGTCTCATTTAGTGTCGAATTGACGATAAAGTAGAGTGTGATTCAGGGCAAGCTACCTTGTGATTGGAAGTGGGTTTATAGGGTTAGGGTTTCCATCCAAATTCAATACAATAAGCTCATCAAATAAAGTTTAAACTTACAATGATGATGAAAGGTGATGCAATACAAATCACAGCTGTTTCATGCAATACTCAGCGACAGTTGGTGGAAGGGTTAGTCAGAAGGGTTAGGAGGCATGAAACAGCAAAACATATTCAATTACCAAGTTTTGCAAATGCATTCAACACCTTTGTAATTAAGGTTTAAGGATATGCATCATAAAGGTGTTGTAATATATATGTTTAGTGCACTGTGTGACCTTTTTTGTGAAGAGCTGAAGGCTGTTTGGTAGTTGACTCTTGATGTTGAACACATGGTGGTGAACTGCTTTTCATGTGAGGAAGAATTGACTATGAAATGTATATATGTTGAAAGATTGAACCTAAAAATACATCACTGTTTTATATAGATTCTTCTCAAGGTATTTTAGAGTTCCCTACTTTCCCAAACTAACTTTGATTCATCGGATACTGTTTCATCCCGCCTGTCAATCACTCTCTCAGTGATTCTGCTCATCACTCCTTCCTCAGCCGGTCTGGCAGATACCTTCCTCCTCCTCCTCTTTCTCAACCTCCTCCTCCTCCTCCTCCTCCTCATACTCCTCATACTCCATGTCTTTCTCTTCAAGCCCTCCACACTGAATTCACTATCGGCCCTGGTATCGATCCGCCGGTGTGATAGAGGTGGGAGGTGCGTTCACAATGCGGCAGGGGTCTGGCTTTGGCTGCATCTTTCAGAGGGCCAATCGATTCCGACTCCTTTTCTCCCCTTCAAAGCTTTTCATTCACACAGACAAACAGGGAGAGAAAGGAGACGTGAGGAGCAGGGGAAGGAGGAGGAGGAGGAGGAGGAGGAGAAGTGAGTGACATGAGAGTTATTTTTCTTCTCTTTCCTCTGGCTGCCTCGCCTTTCTCTTCTATCCTCTCCGGACTCATTGCCTGGCCTCAGGGTCAAACTCAGCAGAGAAAGGTAGAAAGAGGGAGGTGAAGAGAAAAGGAGAAAAGAGGTGAGCAGGAGGTTGAAAGATAAGAAAAGTCACATGGGAAGGAAATAAGAAAAGGTAAGGATAGATGGAAGAAAATATGCAGAAATCAGGAGAAGATGGGTGGCACTCAAACTTGAAAGGACACAAAATGTCACCAGCTTGCCACAAAAAACTAAACTGAATAACTTTTAGGCTAAACAGCTTTTGTTATTTGTATCCGAAATAACCGTCCTCTTTCACAATTGTGTCACATATTTCTTGTACTTTATCCTCTCGTTTGATTATCAGTCGACATACGTTTCTTTACAATATTAAATAAAAGTGTAGAGACGTGATCCACCATGTTGCCAACACAAATTAGCTTTTTTGAGCATAAAATACATGTAATTTCTTTCTTTTGTAAAAGTGTTAAATACGTGTTGTTTTTTTTTTAAATACTTTAATTAATATAATTGTTTTAATATATGTAATAAGTGTACTGTTAAATATAGGTTTGGGAAAAGTATTTTTCTGATGCATTTCATTGACAAAACCCTCATTAAATTCAAAAGATATTAAACTACGATCTTTGTTGACAATTATTTTCAAATGATATGTGTGTGTGTGTGTGTCTTGCCTCTCTAGAAGGGATGACTTCTGGATGAGAAGCTCTGGGAAATGATGTTTTTATGAAGCGAAGGGTTGGGATTTGTAAGGTTAAACCTTATCCATTAACAAACAGGGAAAACAAAGCCTTAATTATTCACACACTGAAGCCACTGTACGGCCTCCTCTGGGACTGGGATCAAAGAAACTCTGATCCACAGACAACAATCTGCCTTCATCCGCTCTCGTGTTAATGGACTGTGACTGATCCAGAAGCAAAACACCTTCTAGTGGAGTCATTCTGCTCCTAAGCTCCATCGATGGTACCTCTGCGTTGGTCACTCTGAAGTGCTGTCCTTGTTTCAGGACATGTATTGAACGTAACGTGGGTGTCAGTGCTGTCAGTAAGCAAACTTTCATTGAGAGTTTTCCCGTGTCTCAGCTCGTAATGCCATCCATTGCTCGAGGCGTCAGAGACACTTACATTTTGGAGATATCTCTTCCTTTCTTCAGCAGAGTTTCTCGCTAATTTGATGCTCTGGCGAGGAAGATCGTTGGCTTTAATACAAATCATGTTTCAATCGTTACTTGGAGACCTTAAGCCCTGCCCAGGCTCTCTGGAGGGCGGCGGTAATGAGGCCTGCTGGGATTTCAATCATTTTTACATCTGTTGAAAAATAAGGAGAAAAGAGAAGAGGAAAAACAGAGAAAAAATCAAATCAACTACCCCCACCCCTCCCTCCCATCCCCGTCTTCCTCTGTCGAAAAATAATAATTTGTTTTGAGGATTGATAATGAAAAAAAAAAACACATGAAGAGCTTTTTTCTTTTTTTCTTCCACTTTTGTGTTCTTATAATCCTGGCCTTGAAATCTCTCGCTCAGTAACTCGCTGCTTTAAACTCCCCAAACAATGTCTAAGGCCCTCTCCTCTCCCTCCCCTCGTTGCAAAATAAATAAATCTTTCTGATATTAGATTTCAGACACCTCTTTATCACACAAACTCACTCTTTCTCCCCGTCATCCCCTCTGTCTCTGTGGCTTAAGTTATTTCCCTCTCAGAACAGCAGCTCCCCCCCCCCCCCCCCCCCCCCACCCCCCCCCACCCCCCCCCCCCCCCCCCCCCCCCCCCCCACACAGAAACATCCCTCCTCCTCGTCCTCCATCTTTTTCCGCCTTGATTCGATCTAAATAACACGCCCAAGGTCCGTATAGAGAGGCGAAGTCCCGCCCATCTACTTCCGACCCATGGGACCTTATTTCTGAAAAAGTATGTATTGAAGTCAATGGAGAGAGAAAGATTATCTTCGATCCCGTTTGAGTTTTGCCACGAATTACACATATGATGTTTGTCAATCTTAAAAAATAATTTCCATGTCAAAAAAGTCACAGTTTGTCGTAAAACTGTTGAAATATAAGACTATGAAAAATACGCAACTAGAAAGACTACAAATCCCAGAATCCCAGTCCCGCATGCTGGCTCTCACGGAACCGACTAACTCCACTTGTGTATGTACAGCTCTCAACATGCCCAGACTTGGAGTGATTTTCACCTCTTTTATACTTTCCGCCTCATTCTGAAAGAAAGATGAAATGTGCCAACGTGACGGCCGTTGGTGTGTGGTGCGAGACGGGAGATGTAGTTCATTGAGCGGTTTCACAGAAAAAAAAGTTACTTCACAGTTTTACGACACTTTATTTTAATTTTTTTGACTTGCAAAATTATCTTTTAAATTGACAAACATCATATGTGTAATTCGTGGCACAATTCATACGGGATCGAAAGATAATCTTTCTCTCTCCATTGACTTCAATACATACTTATTCTGAAATAAGGTCCCATGGAGCTCCCCCGGAGAGGGAGGGACTTCGCCTCTCTATAATGGGACACAATAAACACACATCCTAGAAAGTAGCTATAACTCTGAGAGAAATCGGATAAGGTCAGAGAGCTCAAGCAGAAAGTGCCCTCATTCAAGAAAAGTGACATTTTCTCTGACAATAACCTCAGAGTCTGAAGGTCAATCCAATACTAAAATGCCTCAAATATGCTTTCTTTCCAATATCCAGAAGGGGGCGACTTCACTGGTTGCAGAAAGAAGTCCAAATGAATAGAAGTCTTTAAGAAAATGACCCTTATTATCTTTAATTTCTTACCTCTGTTAACATTTTCCTAAATAGTTTATGGACTCTTGTTTCTAGTCTCCTTCAATACAGCATGGTTTTCATTTAGTAAATGATGGTCTCATTTAGAGTAATATTGACAATTAAAGTAGAGTAAGCTTTCAGACGAGGTACCTTGTGATTGAAAGTTGGTTGTAAAGATGTGTTTGTTGCAAATTCAATAGAATAGCTGAAAAAAAATGAAGACGTGTACATGTCTGTCTTTATGATTGATGCTTTGGCAGTTGGCATGAGTCTTTCGGGCAGCTTTCCACTGACTTCCTTCTGTCGGGAAGTGTAACGTTATGGTGGTATGGTGGCAAAGTTAGTTGGGTCAGACAGTCCCAGGTGATGAGAAACTTCTCAGAAATCTACATTGCTAAGCAGTGAGGGTTATCACAAGTCTTGCAGCACTGATGTAATGGTTACAGATCCAGTCGTGATCCACACCGTCCTGTGTGCAATTCTACTTACAATTTTTACTTTAAATACCTGTTTAATTTAAGGAGGCAATCAGTAAAAAAACATGTTGATTGTAGGTCCAACTGAGCAACAGCTGTTTGTTGTGCTTGCAAGAAAACACCTTTCCTTTAAGAAAAGGATTGTGAAGCAAATTTTGTTTTAAGATTTACACTGTATTACATACACATACAGGAACTGAGGCCTTTTCTAACTCACGGTGTCTAAAATGTTTTGTTACCTGTGGCTATGTTTGATCAGTGGATAATATTTTTCAGAGCTCTTAAGCTAAATCAAACATATTTGAATATCAAGCTATCGGGCAGATATCACTGAAGTCTGGCTGGCGGAGCCGCCTTTGAAGCCTCCTGGCAGAGCTGCGCCGTGGAGCCCATCGGCTGCAGTGGATTTGGCTGCATTGAAGTCGATGTTAACACTGCACCTTCGACGGCGGATCAGAAGCACCCTGCAGCGAGACACTTCTCCTCGACAGGCACAACATCAGAGAGGGAGCACGCCTCTCACATCAACTCACAAGTGTGTTTGTCTGTGTGTGTTTGTCTGTGTGAGTTTGTCTCTGTGTGGTGTGTTTTGTTGTTGCCTTTGTGCTCATCCGTCTCCTTACTCACTGCTCTGCCTCTCAATTTAACTTCAACAGTTTCCGATTGCTAAAGCTACTTCATTATCCATCCATTTGATCTCTTACTTGACAATTTTGGGGTATTTTGAACTGCCATTATCTATTTTTCTTGCAAAAATCATAGCTTTAAACCAGCAGGAGACTTTAAGAAAGGAACATAATGTCATCTGTATGCTTTTCTGCTACCCTGAGCTGTACATGCTAACCCCACCACTTGCACATGGTGGTGCATGTGCCACACTGAGCATGTCTCAATGTAAGCATGATTGCACAGCATGTTAGAGCTGCCTGTAAATGCTCGCCATGCCTCCACCCTGACCCAGTTTCTTTCTTCAGTGTACAGATATAACATTTATTTTTTTCCTGCCTGCCACATCCACTTCATCAGACGCTACCATATATACATTTATATTTAGCCATGTGGGTGCTGCAGTCAGACACATGCTGATGTATACGCATCTCTATACTGAAAAGGTCATGTTATGTTTCCTGGATGTTTGCAGACATTTTGGAGTTTAGAAGCGGACATCTGCAACTTTTAAACGGCACACAGCTGAAGTTGCTATGGATTAACAGACAGACAGACAGACAGACAGACAGACAGACAGACAGACAGACAGACAGACAGACAGACAGACAGACAGACAGGCAGGCAGGCAGGCAGACAGACACACAGACAGACAGACAGACACACAGACAGACAGACAGACAGACAGACAGACAGACAGACACACAGACAGACAGACAGACAGACACACAGACACACAGACACACAGACACACAGACACACAGACAGACAGACAGACAGACAGACAGACAGACAGACAGACAGAGACAGACAGACAGACAGACAGTGAGGGTATCACAGTCTGAGGCCTCCTGCCCTGCAGATGTCAGACACTGGATGAGTGACACTGAACTCCCTCAGCGCTACTTATTGATCAGCCTGGGATACATGCCCTGTGTGTGTGTGTGTGTGTGTGTGTGTGTGTGTGTGTGTGTGTGTGTGTGTGTGTGTGTGTGTGTGTGTGTACTGCAGCTGAAGTGAGGAACAGCTGATTTATTTTCCTTGGAACTTCCTTGGACTCAGCACGGTGTGATGGATCAAAGCTCCAGGATGTCTTTTTGAACGATTTTTTGGACAAACAGGACAAACTTTGCACCAATGCCTCACAAAGTTAGGGTACTATGAGGGTTACCGTTTATGTTCCTATGGTTAAGGTAAGATTCTTCTTCAATTTCAAATACATAACAGAGGAGACGCAGAGACATTCAACACAGCCTAAGGGAAAGGTTTACATTTGGAAAAACTCCTACATACCTGAATGCAGCACCTCTGTTTTCAGATTAGGGGCTTTCTGGGAATTGTATGAAATCATCACATTAGAAATAGCACAGGCAGATCTGAGGGGGGATGAATCACGACACTTCATCCCTAAATGACTCCTGGGTAACTTGTGCCAACCATGATAACTTGATGATTATATCTCCATGCCTGAGAGTATCCTGGACTGGATCCTCCCTTAAGAAAACTCCTTTTGAGCACCTATAATGCAATGACCCCAACATCTACTTTTGGCTCCCAGGTGTGAATGTGTTTAACAGAGTGTAAAATAAAAACCAGCATGTGTGCTGAGTCAGCGTTGCCCTGCAGGATTTGGACATGTCGGCAGTCTGCAACGTGGATCCAAACTACATTTCTGCCAGGAAGGGCTTGTTGAAGCTGGAGATCCCTGAAGGTGACAGGCTCGGAGCAGATTGTCTGAAGCTCCTGGTTTAAACTTGTTTTCAGGGGCCCGGTTCCTCCAGAGCAGCAGAGGGAGCACTGAGGCCTCATGACCCCTCCAACAAGTTTTCATCACAGTGCAATACTGACACCATGTGGCCAGAAACACAACACCGCTTTCCTCTATCTCTTATTGTCCTTGCATCCCTTACATTACATTACATGTCACTTGTTAGACACTTTTATCCAAAGCAACTTACATACTCAATACTGTGGGCAATCCCCACAGGAACAGTTTGGGGTGAAGTGTCTCAGGGACACAACGACATGCTGACTGCAGTGGGGTTTGAACCTGTGACCCCCTGATCCCAACACCAAGGCTCTATCCACTGCGCCACACGCCTCCATCTTACATCTTCTTTCCTACTTCCTCTTTTCCTTTCTTACCTCCTTCTTTCCTCCTTTGTTCCCTTAATTCCTCAGTTATTCTGTTCGTCCTCCTCGACAGGGTTTACCAAACGTTTTCCTTTTCTGTCGTTGAATCAGCAGGCAGCTCTTGACTGAGTGATATATTTTATGGATTACATTCCATGCATAACAATAACAGTGCAGAACAACGGATACACTTGAGTGCAATGAAACAGCCAGATGTTTGTAGAAATAAACATTTTGATTAATTTGTATCTGATTATATTGCATCAGAGATCAGTTTAATTTCATATTTAAAAAGTTGTATACTTTATAGGAGGTGTACATCTCTTAAGCCCAGTAAGGCCTCTGGACTCCCCTTCAAGGAAGTGCATGTCCTTTCGCCCTGCTACTCCCATCAGCCCCACAAAAACTCATTGTAGAAAGTAGAGCAGATTTATTATTAATGAGGGCATTGAGTACATTGTTTTATACTCGCTTTAATTTTCCTTTGTGTTTAACACTCAAAAGGCAATAAGTTGTCGCAAAATAAGAATGCAAGTGCTTTGTACAAATAATAATAATACATCGTTAATATTCATACCAGGACATGAAAACATGCAACTATGTGTTTTATCACTGTAAACTTCCATGAATTTATCTCTGTGATGACGTTGTCCTTGTTTTGTATTTATATTATATTTTTTACAGTGTCGAAAAAAAAGGAAAACTGTTTTCTACACAGATCTGAATAGATTGTGTGCACATCATTTATTGCTAAACGTAAATAACCAATAAAAGTACTATTTGATAGTTAAATCCTCAGAATGAACGCGGCAGGCAGCCTGCACTGTGATTGGCCAGCTGTGCTCAGATGTGGAGGTGGGCGTGGCTTCAACTCCTGAGCATCTTCCTCTCCTTCCTCACCTCTTCCTAACGTGACAGAGGAAAGCTCTAGAGAAATAATAATAGTCAAAGTGCATCTGTAAATCATGTTGACGGACGTGTGCCGGAATTTATTTTTTTCTAAAGAGGGTCTGCCACATGTGGACCATAACCCTAAGCCTAGAGGGGGCCAGCAAACACCAGTGTGATTTTGGTGGGAGTACGACTACCCTGGACAAAGTTACAGGGTGTTTCTCAATGTCGAGGACGCTTCCTTGGTAGGACATGTCTTCAGAGTCACTTCCTTCAGAAGCGAGGCAAGAATCCTTCCTAGCCTCGGAAAACGAAGAATGGTGGAACAGGCTAACAGGTGTGCAGTCGGCGTCATATAAGAGGCCCCGCCTTAAATGGAGCGCAATTTCCGCCAAAGATTTGGAAACTGGTCCGTGCGCAAAGCATTGTGGGGATTTTAAGACCGCGGAGTCTACACATGTGCAGCCTCGAAATTTCTCGCTACGAAGGACGCCGGGCTCAGTAGAATTCCAAGGAGCCTGGACATTGGAACAGTCCTTCGGCTGGACTCGATGACGTAGCATCCTTGAAATAGTGGCTCTGGAGCATCCTTCCTTGACATTGAGAAACACCCACAGTGGTGCCAGATCCGGCAGCACCAACACCTGGTCTGCCACATGTGGAAGCCCCTCTTTAGTTTCTCACCTGCTGAGCTCAGAGTAAAATGCTTTTGTGTGCACAAACTAGAGGGGGCCAGCAAACACATACTCCCACCAAAATCACACTGGTGTTTGCTGTCCCCCTTTACACATGCTCTCTCCAGTACAGTTTAGCTCTGAGTGTTAGCGATGCTTGCTAATGTAAACAAAGACCATATTACGTCCAAAACACGTCGGGCATGTTTCTGATAGCGACGTTTCTGATAGGGCCGTGGGTGTAAAGCCCGCCCACATTTCCGATATTACGTTATATCGGACGCAAATCTGGATCAGCTCCGTTGTTCCCCCGTTTTTAGAGATTTGGGTACGGAGGAAAAGACGCTGTGTGAGTTCCCTGACACACCGGGGACACATGTTTATGTCAAAAAGTGCATTTTGCATGATAGGTCCCCTTTAAAGGAGAAGATTTGCAGCTGGTATTGGTTATTGAAAAACAGAGAAAGACTATTTGGGATGTGCATTATTGCTTATTTTTTAGCTGATTATTAACTGATTAACCAAAATGAATCAACTGACTGATAATGAGAAAGAGCTCTTCGTGACTGTTGTAGAAGTTGTGTTAAACTCTGTTTGTGCTTCATGTGACTTCATGTTGTGACTCAGCAGCCTGACTGTGCTTCTGCATTGTTATCTGTTTTGCTCTTTTGTGATTTAAAGGTCCCATGTCATGCTTTTCCGGTTCTTACCCGTCCCCTTGTGTGTTATGAAGGTTTTTCTGCATGTAAACGGTCTGCAGAGTCACAAACCCTCAAAGTACACCCTGTAGCGAGTAAAACTCTAACACAGAAAGACCTGTCTATGCTGCCCCAGAACGCCTCGTTGGAGATTTCTCTTTTTCCATTGTTTGCTTCCTGGGTTCTGTGACGTGTGAACACCCAAATCAACAACAAATGACCGGAATGGCCCAAATGGACCAATCCGCGGAGCACCTCACACACCAGGATCCCTTGGCTAACTAACAGGGAGTCCCATTGACTTGCATAGAGCTCCCTGAACGCTGGTAATAGACGAGTTGGGATGGCGGAGAAATGCTCTCCGCAGACCCATTCTCACAGCGTTATAAACCTTTTTCTTCCTCAATATCAAGACACACTTATTGTTTTTACTTCGGCTGTGAGTGTTTGTGTGCTCAGGATGAGTTTCGCTTGTTCTCGCTGTATCGCCGACCCGGAAACCTGTCCGCTCCTCGCAGCAGCTCACAGCAGCGGCGAGCAACAACGAGCCTCGCAACGTCCCGACCAATCAGAGCACAATGGGCACAGGGAGGGGGGGGGCAGGAGCTCCAACAAGCCGTTTAGGACAGAGAGTGAATACACATACTATACAGAGATGCTGTATGAGAAACCAATGTGATTTTGGAAAATTGCACAATTTAAATATATTCTAGTAGACCTCAACAATGGAATATGATCAGTAGAAATGGCCATGACATGGGACCTTTAAGTTTATTTATCTGGCTCTCACTTCAATGTTTTGCTGTGTATTTGTGATTGACAGTATCAACACAGTAGCCTAATACAGTTTACACTGACACACATGTTGTAGTTGGTGTGTGTTTGCTTCATAAAGTGTGTGTGTAGCTTTGAGTCTGAAGTCTGAAGTGTTGTGACTCTTTAGCAGGTTGTTGAGTTTAGGAATGCTTTCATATCTGCCATATAGTATGGACTTGTGGCTCACATCTTGTGCTTTACAGTAAAGCCTTTACTGTCAGTTTTAGTTTGTTATTTGCTGCCAGGAGTAACACAAAACACTCTGTAAGGAACATTTGGAATTGCTTGCATTGTTGGACGTATTCAATACAGAAATTGTGAATATAGTTCTTTCTTTTTTTTTAAGAATATGGATAATTATTGTAGCAGCAGGTTGTGGGGTTAAAGCTGTCTGATTGTGGGATAAATGTGTTGTGTTATGCTTAAGTAAACTCCAATAAATCCAAAAGTACAAAATCCTTCAAGAATCATGTCATAGATCTCCTTCCAAGTGTTTTCCATGTGTCAGTAAGACCACCAGAGGGAGCTACAACCTCAAACATTTGGGGGGTTTTCTTTTCTCTCTGACACAGTAGTTGATAAACTGACAAATGTCCTCGAGAAAATATTCCCACACTCTCTCTGCTCCCTGACCACAACACTGTGGGAAGAGAAGAAATGTGTGTGTGTGTGTGTGTGTGTGTGTGTGTGTGTGTGTGTGTGTGTGTGTGTGTGTGTGTGTGTGTGTGTGTGTGTGTGTGTGTGTGTGTGTGTGTGTGTGTGTGTGTGTGTGTGTGTGTTTCCAGTCTCCATCTTTAGATTTCTAGACAACTTGTGCTGGCTTTAGAGTGGGCTGAAAAACTTTGATGACTTAATTGGTTTTAGAATATTCAAAACCTCATGCTCTGTTCGTATCCACCAATTAGGATGTAGCATATGGTTGTTTGGCAAAATAAACATTCACTCCATTGTCACCTATGGATGTTTTTTTCCAAAGCTTATTCAGACATGATATCTTGTGATTAATATGTATTTAATTCAAAAATGACGTAGCAGTTTTGTATTGTATCGTCACAGAGATGTATTTCCTGTTTCTATTGAAATGAATGGTCATTGATGGCGTTCAGCTGATACATCTATAGTTGGTTATAGTTAGGTATGATCATTTTTCATTAATAAAACAAGCCTGCATTCTTTCAAAAGACCAGCAGGGCACGACTCCACTGTTTGCTAAATTAAGTCAGATTGAATGGAAGTCTATGAAAAAACTTACTTGATTTATTACCTCAGTAAAAACATTGTATACATACGTTTATGGTTTAAATCTAATTGAACAGGGCATGGTGTCTGTTTAATTAGTAATGTTTCCATTGAGAGTAAAATAGATACAGATAATAAATCAAGCAGGGTGAAGTGCGGTTTCCTTCATGTCCATGTTTTACTCGTACTTCTTTAACCTTTTCACAGCGTTTTTTTACTTCTTGAAAGCATTGTGGTTGCCCATCCCTATTTTTTTGTGTTCGGTTGTACTAACTTCCACTCTCTTGTATCCCACCAGTTTGCAAAAAGCCAAATGTTGACGTCCAAAAGCCAAACCCAAGCTCTAGTCGAAAGACCTTTAGGGGCGATCACTGTGACGCTGTTCACTTCTTATATACTTCGGCCTTTGCATGGGCAAATAGAGCAATGAGCTGATTTCCCAAAATATTTGTTAATTACATCTAAGAATAAAAGTAGGCAAATAAAAGTTCTCTCGGCCTGTGTGTGTTGGACCAGTGGTGTGTTTGTGTGTGTGTTTGCACTGTGACCTTTCCTTCCTGTGGAGGCAGTGAGCGGTCCGTTACTCAGGGTCCTGTCAGGGCCTCCATCCAGCGTTTCCAGCTCAGACTGTGGGAAAGTGGGAACCCTGGTTCGTCCCACAAGGCTCGCTAATATCTAACAACCGACCCCCCTCTCTCATCCTGCTTCCTGGACCAAACGGCTAAATATAATACACCCAGTGTCATGGATTTCCCGCCCTGTCCCAAAATATAGAACCAAAATGCTGCACTAAAGTCAAACACGTTTTATCCAAGATTTCCCCTCAAGTCGCTCATTCTCGTTTTCACTGATGTTGCATCAATTCTTCTGCATGTAATGGAAGTTAAAGAAACTTGCATCACGGATTTGTCCATTTAGCAAAATGGTTAAAAACGTCACTTAACTTTAACTTATTTGACAGAAAAGGCTCTCAGAGAATCTAAGCAGCAACACACATTTCCCATTGAGGGTTTTGGTCCTAGCAGACTAAGATTTCTTCACTCGAATAATCTTTTTCTTTCGCCTTTTTCATGGAGAATTACTTTTTGTGGAGAAACTCAGTTTTTAACCAAATAAATCAACTAAATCTTAAAATATTTTGTTGACTAATAAAGTATTTAGTCTCGGACAGCCCCTACACCTCCTTTTGTGATACTTTTTCTTCTTTCTTTAGCTTCATGTACATTGTGGTAGTCACATTATCCCCCTTTAAATTTGATTAATATCAATGATTCAAGTTTAGAAACTTCATCATTTTGTATCTGAAACATCAGTGTTCGGATCGAGAAGCTTGTGAAAAAACCTTTGTGTCATATTAATAAGGCTGCACTTGTTCTTTCAATATGTCCGATACATATAGAAACTATAACTGTACAGCTTATTTAAGTAGTTTTCAAGTCACACTTAAAGCTAGACACTAAAGTAATTTAACACATGATCCTCTGGGGATAGAAATGGCTATGGCACATCATTATAGATCATAATTTGTGTAATCAGGTTGCTTGATGTGCAAATGGTAATTTCCAAGACTGCTATGCTACTTACATATCTTTTAAAGTCCCTTTTTGTTTGTGCAGCTTTCTTAAAGTCTCCTGCACTGTTTGATATTTTTCCTCTGGAAGTTCCCAGTTTTTGTGCCTTGTGGCAGTAAATAAAAAAAAGGCCAAACCCAGTCCGGATGGATGAATGGCTGGTTGGTTGCATGGCTGGCTGAATACACGCAGCACTTAACCCCATCACTGAATACCACACCACCATCAGCAGCAGCAGGCCATTACTGTTCAGGAAATATGCTGAATTATTCAATCACTTCCTCTCTGCATTCTCTACAGGATGCACGAGTCTATTGACAATCACTGTGTGTGTGTGTGTGTGTGTGTGTGTGTGTGTGTGTGTGTGTGTGTGTGTGTGTGTGTGTGTGTCTGTCTGTCTGTCTGTCTGTCTGTCTGTCTGTCTGTCTGTCTGTCTGTCTGTGGGTGTGTATCGATGAAGTGTGCACATGAAGGGTGTGTGTTTACGTGTGTGTGTTGTAACCTCTTGATCATGACCTACATTAGGTTGTCTGCATGTACTCTTATTATGTTCACATAGAATCACAAGAAAACTTGATTTCAGTTTACTTTTAAGCGTGAAAAAAATCCAGTTTTGTAGCATCAGAATAAAGAATCATGCATCTCTTAAACACATAGCACATTTACAGCTCACTTATGATAGCACACACACGTCTTCTTTACAACATTAGGTTTGTCTTAGCGTGACATGCTTGAGCTTTCCATCATGCAATCACGAATCAAAATAATTGACACATTTTCCAATCATCTATTCGTCTTAAAGTACAAAAATGTCTGTTTTGTGCAAGAACAATATAATTATCACTTTGGTTATATAACAAAGAATGGGGACGACACTTGAGATGTTACCATCGACGCTTCAGACCATACCACAGTGCCGTTAGTACAGTCAAGACTTTTTTGTAAAAAGTAATATTGGGCTAACATTTATTACATTTTTATAATAATATGTTCACATTTTGACAAAATAAGATGATCATCGCAAAACTGTATGAGTCACAATGATTGTTTATATCCATCATCTTGTTTTCATAAGTCTTTATATCTCCTCCTACCCATAATCCCTTGAGTTTTTGGGCTTGTTTAATTTGGGATCCTGTTTCTTAACAAACCACACCAGAGTTTGGTATTTCTCTCACTTGACCAAATACAAACAACATAAGTAGTCTCAAATGTGGGAGCGTTTTTGGACCAAATGGTTTAACTTAGTCCTTGAACGCAGCTGCATGTCTGACCCAACGCCAACTTCTCATTCTGACCAACAGGTCAACAACAAGCATCCGCACAAACAAATGGACAGAAAAACAATTGATTGAATTGATGTCATACAAAGATGGTGATGCCGTTTCCTCTCCTGATGCCACATGTCATCATTCACATGAATATTTCTGAGTTATTGGGAGTTGCTCAAGATAGAAAAAGTCTGAAGATAGGACAGGGGATGAAAGAATGAGAGTGGGAGGGATGGATGTGAATTCCAGAGGACAGGGAGAGGAGTTTTGTCATCCCAGCAGCAGAAACAGGAAGTGAGTTAAAACCTCTCTGCTGACCTTTTGACCCCTGCAGATAACATTCCCACCCTCCCCCATCATCCCATCCCTGCAGCTGTGTGAAGCCCTCCCTCGCTCCCTGGATCTCCTGCTTGTTTCCTGTACGCAAGTCCAACTCTCTGAATCCCCAGTGTGTCTTCATGCATTTCTTGTTTTTCTTAACTGATCATCAGAAAAACCGCATTTGCCAAAGTGGTTCACAAATCACCCAGAACAGCAGCAGCAGCAGCTTGTGTACAGATTCCCAGAAAAGTTTGTACAGATGTTCCCGAAAGGAAGGAACCCACTGACTTTGGTAACTGGGATTGATTGCCATAACATTCGGTGCAGACACTATGCGCTGAACGGATTAGAAATCATTTCCAATGATCACAATGTGACTTTATTGCTAGTATCTATTTAAAAAGGAAGTCTGCTATGAACATTAAAGCATGCCAACATGTCACATTAGAGTCACAAAATACCAATATGAACCTGAAAATGAGAATAATAGGGCCCTTTTAATTTCATAAAACAAAGTTTGACAGGAAGATGTGACATTTCAGAGCGAATTATGTCAATATTTAAGACATTTTTGGGTTCTTTGTTTTGAATTTGTAATATGTATGCATGTAACGGTTCTCTCACACAGCTAGATCATCTCATATCTCATCCTTGTCTTCATCCTTTCCTCCCATCCACCCACGCAAATCCCAAACTTCCTATTAGAGCTCTCACACACACACACACACACACACACACACACACACACACACACACACACACACACACACACACACACACACACACACACACACACACACACACACCTCTTATCTTTTCCAAACACTCTGCCAGCACCTAAACTATCCGAGTCCATTTTGTGTCTTGTATCATTGCACCATAAACCCGACCAGAGACATCTGTGCGTTTAGTCTTCTTGTTCCATTAAAAAAAGGTTAGTTTGTTTCGTGGAACCTTTCATAGCTTCCCTAACATTTAGGAAAACATTGAGGCTGAATGAAATGGTGCAATACAGACATAAAAAAAGGACAATTCTGCAACTAACTCCAGTACATCATTATCCAAAGTAAATGTTTGTTGTGGTTTTAAACCAAGTATAAGACAAGACTAAAATCCTGCATGAGTTTGCCTGATAGTCATAACTTTGGCTCATGACAAAAATAATTGAAACTAAGATAAAATGCTTTCAGTTACTCTCTTTTTAAAGTTATTTTTAAGTCATTGAGGTATTTTTGCACTGTTTTCACTGATATGATTATGAGTATTGAGTATGTAAGTCGCTTTGGATAAAAGCGTCTAACAAGTAACATGTAATGTAATATGATGTTACGTACTCCAGGGATTTTCACATAATGGGTCGAAAAATATATAATTTAGTTTCTGCAAATGATTTTCCATTGTTGACCATCTGTGGCTGCTATATAGTAGCCGGTTAAATACTCTTCCATGCCAGTTGGTGGCAGTAGGTAGGGCAATAAGGACCTTGTTAGACAGTAAAATGAAGTGATGCATGGGACCGGTTGCTGGGACAAGACAAACAGCGATGGATGATTATTTGCAAAGACTCTGAACTGGTCCTGGATCGGAACCTAGATGAAGAGCCTAGTATGAGTGGTGGTCTCAAGAAAGAAAGACGGTGAGCTCGAGGAAACACAGCACAAGTTATTTCTGTTTCACCGGGGATCCAACTGCACCGACTCCGTTATGCTTGGTCTGCGGGTAAAAGCTATCCAACAACAGTGCCATGGTCCCAAGCCTTAACGTGATCTCCAAACGAAACCCGTCAAATAACTACTGTATATTAATGTTCAATGTGTCATGTTGTAACTTTTTTGGGTTGCTGGTGTGCCACCGGATTATTTATGTCGAAAAGCTTGAAGAACACTGACCTACTCCATATCACAATTCCTGTTAAAGCATGAATTTCCACTGTAAATATGTGTGTAAGGGTAGAGAAGTGTAGGCCTCCATTCAGCCTGTTGAAGTGTCCTTGAGCACGACACTAAATCCCTCCTGAACCCCTGACCTCTGACCTTCTTTCATTTGTGTTATTGTTGTTGTGCCTCTCCGCTGACAGCTATAAACCAAAGCGCTGAGTGTGTGTGAGGCCGATCTGTGTAAACACTGAAGAATGCTTTCTGTGAGTGATTGACAGCTGTATGGCCGTTTGACGGACAGCTGTTTTGTTGCTGAGAGGCTGTGGGAGCGACTCCCAGGGTGCACCAGGACAGAGAGTGTATAGAAACAAAGATGGCCACAGTGAAGATGCACAAGTTGGCCAGGGGTAGGGGGTCGAGCAGGTTGGGGGGGGGGGCGGCTCCTCACCTCTGGACGCCCACTGTTTAACGGCGGGGTCAGAGGTCACGGCTGGCATCACTCATCAGCCTGTCTCCTTTCTGGAGGAGGACGACGAGGGAAAGCTTATTTTAGTAATGAGAAAACACTTGTTTGTTTCTCGTTGTTGACATGACAATCATTCAGGCATGTGGAGATATAAAATCAATACAGTGCTTTTGAGAATCAATACAGTATTACCAAACACAATATTTCGTAACATTTCCTATGAAATACTTGCAGAAATATGTGAATGCAAACACGGCTTGTGTAGCATCCTGTATGTTTAATTAAGTGTCAGGTCATTGTTGGTATATTAACATGTAGGGTCATTTCCGGACTTGAGTTGGAGTTAATTGTGGTTAAAGAGTCCATCCTGGTACTGATCTAATGCGTGTTTGCTAACTGGACCCATGTCAGTCTGACTTCTGAAAATCGAAAATTCCTTTAACAGAAATCCAAATACACTCATTTGGGATTTAATACACCAATCTCAGATTAAGTGCAAAAAGAAAATATGTGGATTCAATGGATCTCAACATGTTTTACAGCTGGAGTGACAGACTCAAAGTATCAAACAGAGTAAAGAACGAATCATTAAATAGCTTTTAGGTCACCGTGCATGTACCCTTTTCACTAGAGCTGTCAGGGAGTGCAGAGGTTTAACTGCAGCAGGTAACTACAGAGCTTTAACACACACACACACACACACACACACACACACACACACACACACACACACAGCAGGAAGCTAAATTGAAACTACATCCTCCAGTGAATGGCTACCAGGTCAGCAGTGGCTTATCAGAGCTCAGAGCTGGTGAATGGCTTTATTGGTAAAAGCTTGCGGAGGGAAACATGCATGCATTATTTATCTTCCCTATCACACTTTTAACACACACACACACACACACACACACACACACACACACACTCACACGCAGCCTACTGAGTGTTTTAGTGTCACAAATGACAGAGAAAGTGTGTGTTCATTTCCAGTATGTGTGCACTTTTTATTTGCTCTTATGTACACAAGAGTACATATAGGACATCAGCATGACGTGAGTGTGTGTGTGTGTGTGTGTGTGTGTGTGTGTGTGTGTGTGTGTGTGTGTGTGTTGTGTGTGTGTGTGTGTGTGTGTGTGTGTGTGTGTGTGTGTGTTGGTGGATTCCCAGAGGGAGGTGTGTGAGGGAGGAAGATGCTAAGAGCTCTGCTTTAATGCACTTTGATTTGAGATGATGAACAGAAAGGTTGTGCTTTTTTTTCCTTCAATTCTGCACGTGCACATAAACACAAACACACACACGCTTACGTCTTGCTTATCTTCCTCTAATACTCTCTCTCCTCATCTCTTTTCTCTCGTATGCACAATCACACACAATCACACTCACTAACACACACACTTACACATCTGTATCCACTGCTCTGTGAAGCCATTAGTGTGACCCAGCCTTGATTACTTATTTATGGGCCCAACAGAGTAAAGTGAGGGGAGTGGAGTACCAGGGGGCCTCATCTATAAAACTGCTGTTTGACTTCCCCCAGATCAACTACACTTGATGTTATCTTTTTTTACAATATCAGCAAAAAAACAATTGAGTTAGATCCACAAAAAAGGGTAAATTACTGGGGATCTATGGGAGACTATGTGGAGATCTTATACTTTGGTCTAGATTGTATTAGCCTAGTGAAGTAGTTGTGAGATGGAAGGTTGTCCAGGTTGCTAACACATTGTTGGGTGACTGATATTGAATACAACATATGAAACAGTCTTAAGGCTGAAGCAGAATGGATTATCAATATGAAAATGCAAAATATTTGACAAAGAAAATACACTGTGTAAACAGTTGTGCAATATGCCTATGGCTTTTATTGTAAAAAGTAATACAATGGGTGGGTCTGGTATGGGCAGCCTTGGTCTAGGTAGGTGTTAACAAGTTATTTTTGGACTACAGAGCCTCTGTGTTTCTGAAAGCCAAGAAAAATCCAACTTGCTGCGTGATATTCGCTTGTGGTTCTCTGTGAAAGTAAAATGACCAAAATAACAGTTAGATAAAATATTTTGTGAATTAATTGCAAGAAAACTTGCCCCTGTTTTTGTAAGCGCCCCAGACATACATTTTCACTTTGATTATTGAGTGCCATTTTGGAGTCTTGTGACAACTTCCTATGATTTCCCTCTCTGTGTGCTAGCTATGCAAACTGAGAGACAGTTTTTGGCAGTATGCACTACCTTTGCTCACTTTTTACTCCCAGGAAATATTTTTCAAGGAAAACGTTTATTTAGCAAGTTGTTGTCTATGTTTCCTTGTCTAAAGACCCATGCAAGTTAGGCCTCTGATGTAAAAATTACTGTTTTACCCATTGGTTACCCTAGTGTTTGACCCCTTATATTCTAAATAACAAGCAGAAGATATGACTTGTTGAAGTTGAAGCTTTGGAGGTAGACTGGGAAACAAAAGTAATGGGTAACTTGTTATTATTAACTGGTTATCTCCTGCATAATTGTATTCTTCACAACCAAAAAAATGTCTTTCACTTACAATTGAACAAATGGGGAAATTTGGCCACACCCTCTCAGGAAATAGTGGGAGGGCTTTAATCTCCCAGCCACTGGTAAACGCTGGGTTTTTGGTTGGAATCCGCTGGGTGGAGTCCTATCTGGAGTGCTACATCTGTATATGAATGCATGACAAAAATAGTGATTGTATGGATCGAGTGCATATAAAATCAGTCAACGCACACATTGTTTTCTGTTTGGAAACTCCTTTTTATTGGTTCATCTTTAGCCAGGAGGATAGCAGCAGCCACACCACACCGAGAGGAACAAATCAACCAAATCAAAAGACACACACTTCATCTCCTCTGACCACTGGAAATAAATACTTCATTCACCAAAATCATCCTCGTGATTATTGTTACCGCTATTGTTGCAACCATTTAAATAAATACCCATGAAGCAGTTATCAGCAATGAAACAGAAAGTGTGAAATGCATATTGTTCCATATATAATATATTCATTTTAGATAGATTTCTATATATATTTGTTCCATATACTCTCCTTAATTCTTTTACAACATACAAGATGCCAATTTGTACCAAAAGCGATGCTTGCTAAGACACGAGAGGAGAAGTTGAGCCTGCGTACATACAGCGTCAGACAGCTTCCCCACGTGAGCTCCGGTTCAGAGGAAGGAATATCAGAAACGTTTGGAAATGTTTGGGAGATCTGGGAAATAAAATATCTATATTCGTACTTATGGATACACACGGCATAGGGTGCGCCTCACTTCGGTTATTTTTCATTTCCTCGCTCCTCGGGCTCGGTATTACCAGAAGTTGATTTGTCTGCGCCATCTTGAGCACCGTCCCAGTGGCCTTATTTTTGCCGGAGGACCGAGGATCGAGAATCGAGGAGCGATAACGGAGGAGCGATAATCGGGAACTACCAGACCATCCTCCGGTGAAATCCTCAGACAGTCGCCCCGCCCCCTTACGGCCCGTCCACACAGCCGGTGTGTGTTGAAGCTTGCCGGCAGGGGGGTGGTTAAACTCGACCAACAACCAATCACATGAATCTCCCGCCCCGGACACACAAGCACGCGGTTTGATTGGCTAGAGCTTGTACTGGCATATGATTCGATTGGCTGCAGCGAGCAACGCGAGCAAAGCTACTCTTCGCTCCCACAATGCAGTTCGGCGAAGCGTGACGTCACCCCATTCAAAGTGAATGGGCAGAAGCGTTGAAGCTTCAACGCACGCCGCTGTGTGGACGGGCCTACTGTGTATCGCTCACTGATTGGACGATGCATCGGATGCACTGATCTGGCTGCTGTCAGACGATCAGCTGTGCGGCGTCATCACAAACGGACGTCGCTTCACGTGACGCTCCGGAGGAAACGACGTCCCATTGCTCTTAAAACTCATTTCCCTGCTTCTCGTGGTTTCCTTGCGTCTCTCCATGCTTCCCTGGTGGGAGGGACTAAACGCAGGGAAACGACGCAAGTGAGGGACGCAAGGAATCCATTTCACCGAAGTGAGATGCACCCATAGTCAGCAGAAATTAGGTGTGCAAGTTGCAACCTGGGTAATAACAGCCATGAAAAAATGTGTTTTGCTTTTGAGAAATTAAATAAAAAGTCTCATTCCTTGTAATAGTTGCAACAGCTGGCCTTTTAAAAAAAATCCATTATTTTGTTTAATTCCTTGATGCCACATGCAACTTTCTTCTGCCATAACCTACCTCACTAACAGTCTCATCAGTATGTATGTATTAATTGCAATCTATGCCGCCTCTTCTTTTAGAAATGTTAATATCTGAAGACACGCAATTCAGATAAAATACAGTAGAAAACGATTTAAAAATGAACTGAAAGGTTTGAGGGTGTCTTGTACCCCACAATGCACTGCTTGCGCCACACTGTGTGTATCCATAGCACATTCAAAACATGTCTTTATAAAGAGGTTATGATTGGACAATTGTCACTGTAAATATTTTAAAGCTACTTTGAACACAGATGAAACATCGGTTGTTAAAAAAAGGTGAAGTTTCCTCTGTAAACACATCCAGTTCAGACAGAAAACAATCCGGGTAGAAATAAAAGTTCCTCTAGTCGTCTCCCAAGCACCAAGATCCGAAGTCATCCCACCTCATGTAGTGGCGACCATGTGTGTGTTTGTGTGTGTACGGCCATGACATTAGAAAAAAACATAATATTCAAAGTTTTCTGTTCACGTTTTTGTTCCCAAGCACCACAAAAATAAAGAAGTGTTTGTTACCAACACAATCTGCACATGGCTGCTTTTGGAGTGTCATTCATAAAACATGCAGGTGAGAAATCGCTGTTGAATTATAAAAAAAAAATGGCTCCATGACGAGCTGACATCTGCAGTTTCGAAAATGGGAGAACACTGTTTCAAATCAGCATTAACGTGGACGTAATGCCAACCTGGTGTCATAGATCAAGATTTTTGGTTTGCCAATAATTTGAAAAGATAGTAATACAAATAGGTGCTTTCACACCGCAGTGCTTTTCCCACAAAGGTTCATCAGAACTTAGTTCATGAGAACTCTTTAGTTCTCATGAACTAAGTACAGATCGCGTTCACACCGGAATAAGTCCCTAAGGGAGGATTAGGCAAATGAAGCCGCTGACGTCACTTCTTCTTCTTCTGCTTTGGGTTTACTGGCAGGCCGCAAACAACTTCACGGCGTATACTGCCACCCGAAGTCCCCGGCCGGAAGTCCCCGGAGTTGGGGACTGGCTTCAGTAGAAGCTGCTGGGAGTCCCAGCAGCTTCTACTGAAGCTACAGAAAAGGGGGTAAAAAGGTTCTCATGAACTAAGTTCTAGTTTTTTTGGTGTGAACGCAACATTTCGGAACTAAAGTGGGAAAAGCGCCAATGGAGAAAGTTGCAACATTTAAAAACAATAAAAGCCAAAGTAAAACAGTGTGTCCTCAACAGTTTGTCAACCTGTCCATCAAAGTGAATCCAGTGGGAACAGAAACATGGGGGGGGGGGGAACATGTCTTACAACTGTTAATGAAGTCATGCTTATTGTTTTACCCACTTTCTTATGATGAGAAGTAGTCATTTTTGAGAATTTTATAATTTAGGTGGCCATAGTGTGACTGATCCGTTTAGTTGGCCAGGATAAGGAACAGAGATCAGAGCTTTTGTTTCAAATAGGTTAGAACCAAGCCGTTATACTGAGCTATACTATGTGGGATGTGGCAATAAAATGATGCTATAGTTTTTGTTTGCTGTCAGGGTCACCCATAAAGTCCATGAATTGATCACGAGTGGACAGTAAATAAGTAAATCTTCAATAAAATGGAAAAAACAGCCATAATAATATCAATCTCATAGAAACAAAATATAGCAGAATAAAAATAGTTATACAGTTAATAGCCCATATTTACATATAAAAATATAGCAAAGTAACATTTAACATATCGGGTTGTTCTCTGCATAGGTGACACACCCTGACTCACACACACACACTCAAAAACACACACATACACACACACACACACACACACACACAGAAAAGCCCATATACATCCAAACTCACACACACGCTTAAAAACATGTATGTGCACACACGCATACACCTGCCGCTGTGTGTTGTTTGTATCAGCTTGTCCTTCCTAGAAGAGCCATGCACTGATGTCGCATTTACACTTTACATTACATTTAAACTGTGTACCTGAAGTGCTGAAGAAGAAGCAACAATTTCAACCTAAAAAATATCATTTTTATCGAGCATGCATGGTCTCCGTCTGTCTTACTGGCGACGTCAACATCCTCTTTTGGTTCCCTTTATCCGACCTCTTTCTCCTTCCTGCCAGCCTCCCTCTCTCCCCATCAGCTGTCCATCTGCCAAACACCACAACTCCACTCATCCTGTCCCCTCACTTCACTCCCCTCCCACGCTCCATTCTTCTCCGGCCCATTAAGAGCTATCATGAAGCTAATTGCCTGTTTGATCAACTCTCCATGGACCAGGAACTGGAGGCTTTTAGCCCTCAGAGCGTAAGAGGAGAGACCGACGAGGCAGGAGGGATGTGAGGGTGTGTGGGGAAAAATACGCCTCTTATCAGCTGGCTATAGCTGGTTGGGATAGGTTGTAATCGTATTTATTTTTATGTTGTAGCGTTTTAAAAGCTCATTATCATGTTATTTCTCCTATCGGCATATTAGTGGGAGCATCAACAGATTTTTCTTAGGTCTTAGTGGCTTAGAAGTCTTAGAACACCCAACACTTTTATACGCTAGTTTGTAATGCTTAAAAGCTAAGCTAATCTTACTTAAGCACACTTTTTTACTCCTAACTCAGCCTTTTATCTGGATCGTTTGGCAAAAATTCAACATTCATTACCTGAAACTAAGAAACAAAGTGTTGCAGTTAGCTTAAAATGAGCCCTTTATACCTTCATGTGGTCTGGGTCGGCCGCCATGTTTCTTCAGTAGCTCAGAACGAAAAATCTATACTTGTTTTTACATTTCCTGAAGGCAACCGTAGTTCTCCCAGACTCATTTAAAAGGAATGGTTAATATATAGGCTATTCTGTTTGTTGCAACCTGCAACCTCTCTAGATGCCACTAAATCCTACACACTGTTCTTTAGAGAAGTGTTCTGAATCCCTGAATTAAAATCTTGGCAATCCTGAGAACACCTTTGGTTTAGTTGAGAGTTTAAAAAAATGCTCTGGAAACGGAACATTGGTTTTGTTTGAGTACACATAAAGTTGTCCCTTTGGAAACATTACCCTTGCATTGGAAATGATTTACTGTATGTCCATGATGGCAGGATTGGTGTTGTGTCGTTGTGAATCGAGGAACTAAATCTTCTGTTTTCCCACCGTAAGATCATTCTGGATTAAGGTAACTGACTGCCTGAATTACAACAAGACACACCGATGGTTCTGAGAAAAGAGGATTTGGTTCTAGGATGGGAGGAAAGTGGATTAAATGGCCGTAGAGGAGAGAGGGATGGAGGCGGGGGGGGGGGCAGTGACGGAGGTCAGAGGAGGGAGGTTGGCGACAGACTGACTTTGTGCAGAAACCCGACCAGACCCTCAGAGCTCCACTGAAGCAGCGCTGCTAAAAATAAGACAAGGGAGGCTTCTTCTGCTGACAAAACAACATACACCCAGCTTCTACATACACAGGCTGTTGTACTGTAGGAGGACACACACTCAAACACACACAAACACACACTCGCGCTGCCTAGTGACAATGAATGCACCCTCCCTCCGGTTAAATAATCCCCTTTCAGCTCTAGGCTGCCGGGGTAAACATTGTCCATCTACCTCACAGTGCTTTTCCTTTACAAATAAGCTTAATAGCATTGAAATACTCTCAGTTCGTACAGTGCATGGTCCCTTTTTGGTGTCTAACTGTTGTTACAAGTGTCTTTGTTCTCACTTTATGCCTCGGTGCTTTGCTAAGAGTCCCAGTAAGATATGCACTGCGGCACAACATTTATTTATTCAACCTTTTGTGGAGTTTTCTGACAGTCATTGTGTTCTAAGTCCTCAATCTCCCATGCTTCTTCTGACTCTCTTTTCTAGAGGACAGAAACTCTGTTGGCATTGACCATACACGTCGCCGCAGGCGTCTTTCCTTCCTGATTTGGTCCATTGCCTGCCTCTGCGCGTTCTCTTTGCAGAGGGTGGGGAGGAAGGAGGTTCAACAATAAATAAATAGATTTTAATGTCCCGATTAAACCACAGAATGTGGAGATTTCTGTCAGGAAGTCTTGGTTAAGGCTGAAAGGCTGTCCAGCAAAGCCCAACACCTATCTCTTCTTCGGGTTTTTTTGTTTTTAGGCTTGACGTCTCCAACATGAACAGGCACAGTAAAGCTTTGGTCCCTCCTGAGCTGGAGATGAAGTAAATCAAGGTACATTAGGTGAAGACTTTGCGGTTAGTTGATTGGTTAGTTGGTTGGTTGGCTTGCCGTAGGTAGGTGGGTCACAATTGGCATTGTCGTCACAATGTCAGCTGTGGCATTGTTGATTGGCGACAGCGTTGCTTTGGCGACGGCTTAGGGGAAATGGATTTACAAGGCCCCCATCCAGGCCTGTCATAACGGCTTTTCTAGGGCCTTGCTGCGGAGCGAGGGGTGACCGGGGTTAGGGTTAGAGGCGGAGATCTTGCGGCACACGGTGTTGGTGTTGCTGCACCTACAGCCGGGGCGGGTGCTGCGGTCATGGGCACACTGGCACAGGGCAAGGCACAGCCGGGCAGGGGGGTAGCAGCAGAGGCAGGGCAGGCATAGCGCTAACAGCCCCATGGTGCTCCAGCGGGAACAAGCGTGAGCTGGAGCGCAGGAGCAAGGCCGGTCGGCGCAGTTATCCTCGTCGTCCTGGGCGGAGCAGTGGTAGAAGAGGCCTTTAACGCAGCACAGGCAGGTCCCGTACTCCACCGCGCTTTCAGCCGAGCACAGGCAGCGCTGCCCGCAGGCCCAACAGGAGGGCAGGCGGCGGGGCGCGCAGCACTCTCTGCACTTACAGCGACCGCACCGCTCACAGATGAACAAGTGAAGGCCCAGCTCAGCCTCGTCCTCCGTCAGGCCTTTACCGAAGGAAACATCGGCTTTGAGTTCTCCTTTGGGCTGAGATCGGACCACCGAAGCGAGGCCAGAGTGAGACGGTGTCAAACCTGCCAGGAGCCGCTGGTCTGAGTTGGCACTGGTCCGAGACATGGAAGAGCTTATGGTACTGGAACGACTTAAGTGGGCTAAGTGAGCGTGCTGCTGCTGACTTTGGCTGCGGGGCAGGGCCTGGTTGAAGGAAGGCTGGGGGTAGTGGGGGTAAACTCCATGAGTGTAGCGTTCTTCATGGGCATAGAAAAAGCCAGACCCGGTTGCCGGTTCCAGCGCCACGGGCCTCTCCACATAGTCATTGTTGGCCCTTATGGCACGTATCTGGTCGAGGGACAGAACCTGCTGGAGGTCCATGCTGTCCAGCTCCATCCTGAAGGAGTGGGGGGGGTCCATCCTGCAGGGGGGCTGGGGCACGCTGCTCCCAACACTCACGGCACATCAGATAAACCTGCAGACAAACAGCAAGGGAAGCGTGTTAGGGATTATGTATTTACCTTTAAATCAGAACCTTTTCATCTACAGGTGTGTTCATTTAGGCATCTATTCCCTCTACACATTACTTGATGCAGGACCAATTTCGAGAACTGTTTTCCATGTGTCATTTTCCTGCTTTAAACAGATATGCTGATGAATGGGAATTTATGTTTTTAACTAGAAAAAATAAATATATATAATTGGGGCTTTTGGAATCAGTTATTTTCACAATTTTCTGACATTTCCAAGACCAAACAACCCATTAATAGAGAAAAGTATTAGTTGCAGCCATACACCAAACAGGAACACTGAACACATAGAGGTTCAACCCTTTAAATGTTTACTTTTTTAGAAAAAAGTCCAGTCCAAACACCACAAATGGCCAACCTATTACTTTCCAAAAATCAGCAGCACATGAATAAAGATGTATTTTGGCAGCACAGCTTCCACACAACCACCAGCTACCGGCAAACTGAGGTTCTCCGCTGCTCAGAAAAACGCTATTATTAGCCTGCCAGAACCAGAGAGATACGACCATGAGGTCCACACTGTAATTTAGCATCTGTTGAACACAGCTGCTGCTGCCATGGAGGAAACCCACCTGCACACAGAGAGCCTCAGAAAGACCATAGAGGAACTGTAAAGTCACAGGATTAGGTCCTAACCAAATCCTCAGAAATCAACAGATGTGTTACTGGTGAACGGGTTCAGATTTCCTTAGAGGTCTTATATGTATTTGTATCAATGCCATTTAGCAAAAAAAACATTGAAAAGGTGCTTCATTCAAGATAACAGCAGCTATACAGAGTGCACTTTTATCTTTGGTTAAAACAAATCAGCAGCCATGGTTTCATGTTGAAGACAATACAGGCAATGCCTTAAAACATGGATTCCTCAATAGCTACCAAAATATGAACTGTTTTCATTAGAAAGTTTGCATTGTTTGTTGAAAGATGAGATGGATTTTGTTGTATTTTCAGAATAAATAAAACTCAACAAATCTGAAATCTCACAGACAAAGACATCTCGAAACCCTAAAGTGTCTGCATTGTTACCCTTCAAAGGCTATTTGCAACTATTGCACTTAATGTCCCCCTATATGAAAATAATAGGTGGAATATACACATGATTTGCTTTCTGCGTGAGATTATATTTTAGTGCATTTTGTACCCATTTAAATGTTTGGTAGGGATTGCAACTAATGAATGAAAGCTCAATCAAAACTGCTTAGGAGTGGAGTAAATGCATAAGCAAAAAACATTTCATTTAATTTAAAAAAAGGGTCCACATCTAGTCAAGCGCAGCTGATTTGATTCCCTGCTCAGACATCAGATGAGCCTTGAATGAAAGAGAGAACTCTGGAGATAAAAAAAAGAATGATTTGGTATCTGTTGCTTTGGAAAAAATAATGTGTGTGTAATTTAAAATCATTACAAACTCCTCTCATCCAACATGCAAACATATTGTACACTCCTGCACACACACATCCATACAGGCTCATGTATACATACACACAGTGCAGCCCTGCCAAGTGGCCGAGGGGGAGAGAGAGAGAGAGCTGGCTTTCTCCTCACATGGTGCCCGTCCTCTCGGAGAGTAATGAGGCCAAATGGAAATGCATTAAAAGCAGCTCAGATCATGAGATTAGATGGAGGAGGAGGTAAGAGGGAGCAGAGGCAAGTAACCATCTTAGGCCACTTGAATACAGATACATTCATAATACGCTGTTAATGTATCAAAGACTTCCTGCCCAGACTAATGTTTCTCCTGCCAGACACTTTTAAATCTATATTCTTTAGTTCAAAGGTGGTCATCTCATATCAAAGCTGTGTCCAACATGTTTTCAACTTTCCGGATCCGAAAATTCACAAGCAGAGATCGGCCAGGTGTGTGGATGTCTTTTAAAGTGGCCCTATTATGCTCATTTTCGGGGGTCCAATGGAGTTCTTTAGCCTTTGCAGACCATTTACATGCACAAACTCCTATATAACACTCTACAATGTAGGAGAGGGAAAACCCTTGAAAGCATAATAGGGCTGCTTTATTTGTGGCTGTTCTGAATAGCTATAAGCTATTTGCCTTCAGACATCAAACAAACTCGTTTTTTTCAATCATAACTTTGCCTTAAGACAACTTGTAGCCAGTTTATGTTATCCCTTGCTTCCTGTTAAGTTTGATTTGTTGTCCTGCAAAGATGTATTGAGTAACCAACCTGAGTAGTTTGCATGTGCAGCCGAGCAGATACTGAAACAAATACCTAAACTGTGTCATTAACCCTATATCCAAAGATGTCTGTATATGTAACAAACCATTTAACAAATGCAAACCAACAACAATTAAAAAAATAATTATAGGATGCTTAAGAATCATGTTGTTTTCTTGCCCTGTTGTTTACAGCTAAACAGTTAAATAGAGAAAGTAGGAAAAGGACAAACAAGTGGCCTCAGGAAAGTGCAGTGCAGAAGCAATAAGAGAGGAGCTAACAGAAGGGAAGGGGGACGTGGATGAAACCCAAGAACTGCAATCCATCACTGGGAGGAAAGAGACGTGATTAGTGAGCCGCTCTGTAAAAACAAACCAAAACTCTTCCTGTCCTCAAGGCTTTCCAAGGGGAGTTTTGATCAAAGCCTGATCACAAAGGTGCACTACCCTCCAGCATTTCTCTGTGTTTATCTCTCAGAGCCTTCCTTCCAGAGGGCCAGCCACAGAGGAGCAGATAAGGAGGCTCAGGTTGGTTAGATGAGGATGCATTTTCAAATTAGTCCGAGGAGAGAGGAGAAGTCCTGGTGACTAATCGCATCAGGCAGAGCGGTGTCTGCAGCCCGCGCATACTCTGCCCGTCTATCAGTCCATCTAATTGTTAAAAAGAAGAGGCCTGCCGTCCATTTACATGATCTCATTGTTACTTACTGGTTGAGCTGGTCCTCCCCAACAATACTGGAAGTCATGTCAAAAAGTTTGGGACTATGCAACTAGTAAGGCAAGATGTAGTGGAGCATTCAAGTCAATTCAAGTCATTGAAACATCTATTTTGAAGATCTAGTTCCACCTTGATATGTATGTTTTGTTACAGGCCGGATTTTCGTGATAATTAAAGCGTGTAGTATGGGCTAAAAAAAGAACCCATTGAATGCTTCAGTGGGTCCGAATTAGGGGCAAATACACAAACTGTTTTACTTTTCTTAACTTGGCGAGACATGGCATTTGTGTTGCATTCATGTGCTGTCAAAGTAATCTAAAAACTGTTTTGATATCAACATGTTTAACATTTCTGAGCAAAAACATATGACACATCGTCTTTGTAGCATCCATGTCTTCACATTGACCTCCTTGGCTAAATGTAGTAATTTGCTTACTGTTAGTTAAATGCTGACCTCGACTGGTGTTGAGGACTGCTTTTCTGATAAAAACAAAACTCTTTGAGCTCCGCAAACTTGTAATCTGAACTTTTTATGTAATTATCTGACAATTCACAGATCAAATGATTAATAGATTAATTAAAGAAAATTTGAATTTCAGATAAATACATTCCTAAATTATAATTTTGCAGAGAGGAAACAGACATCCATTCAAATAAATTCAATTTTTATGAATGTATAGAAGTTAGTAGTTTGATCAGTGCAATATTTTTATCACAATGTCAAGCAAACACATAGAACATTAACATTAACATTAACTTAGTAATAAATAAAGTGATTGCAGGGGGGATAAATAAGATGTCTCAGTGTTCCTGACTTAAGCACCTGAATCGGCTGCAGTGATTGGCTGCACTGAGAGCTCCAGTTGTTTTGGGAAGTGATGCTCAGTGTGGGGAGTGTCTGTTATCAATCCTCTGGCAACAACAGCTGGCATGAGAGTTGTGTGTGTGTGTGTGTGTGTGTGTGTGTTGGAGGATGCTGGGGGGCGAGGCAGGCAGAACCCTCTGCGCTCACATAAGAGTAGAGTGGAGGATTTTAGTTTTACGCCACATGTGTGTTTAATGTTCCTGTGTGGAGTTTTAAACCTGTTTTGTTTGTCACACATAGATGTGCATGATGCGATACACAATCCTACCAACGGTGTCACATTATTCCGCTGATCAACAGGTGGCGGTAACACGCACAGATATGCTGCAATGCACCAACAAAGTCAGGGTAGAAGAAGTCTGCAAGCGAGTGAACATAGGTGTTTACAATGCTGTATTTTGCTTTAAATAAAATCTACTCAGCAAATGTTTTATGATCGAGGATACTTTGTAAGACCTCGAGGATAGACTTCAAACAATGCGATTTGTTTTATAAAGAAAACTCCACAGGGTTCAATGTGTGTGTGACATCTACAGTAAAGTGGTGAAGACTACAAAAGTTACTAATTCAGGAATTGAAACCTCCGCCGAGGAAGTTTGGTTTTCAGTTTGGTTTGTTTGTCTGTTTTGGGGGGATACAGTCGCAGGGCGGATACACAAAATGTTTTCCGTAATGACCTTGCCAGGAACTCCTCAGATACACTTGACAAACTGCCTTTTCCTGATAATCCTGAATGTACTAGGCCTACTCCATGACCACCAAAAGTTCCCGATCATCTTCTGGAAATAATAAGAACCTAAACTTATTTTTAAAATCATATTCGAAAACGAAGAAGGTGGATTGTTTAGGGATCTAAATCTGAACCAACATGGCGGACGGCCCAATGAGTGTTACATTATGAGAGGATACATCTGCCTCAGAGGACAGAGACAAGAAGATGGGAGAGGTACCGTTTGTAAGATAGTAAAGGTTTTAAAGGTATCTTTTTCTGTGATTAATTTCCAAAACATTGCATCGTGTAAGCTGTGAAAATGAATGTGAGAGAAGCAGATCAAACTGAGAGAGCAACAGTCACAGGGTTGAGAGAGAGAGCTGGTGTTTCAAGAGGCCGTCAGTAACCTGAGGATGGACCTTTGTGCTGTGGGAGTATCAGTAATGACTGAGCCTCTGCCCTCACACACACACACACACACACACACACACACACACACACACACACACACACACACACACACACAAACACACTGCATACTCTGTGCTGCCCAATCTTCCTGCCAGTTTGAAAAGAGTCCTCTGTCTGAAGTGTTATATTATGCAATGCTGTTTGCATGAAAAACATTACACGTTAGAAATTGTCTTAATTTCACACAGCTGTATTATTAAGCTGCCGTCTAACTGCCTTGGATTTTAAACTCCTATATTAGCTTAAAATGGCAAACATACTTTTAGTTTCCCCAACCTAAAGCTTATGACTAACAACTTTTGGAGGTAAGATCTGATCCCTGATTGAAATGTCAAAAGTAAACAGAAACCTCTTAGCGGTGCTGATCCTCGTCTCTGACTCTCTGACTTCCGCTGAGTCTGGACCGACCTGCCGATGGTCGATTGGGTTTTAATGGACGGAGCATCGCTGCGTCTCTCACCGGTGACATCATGGTTTCAGGCTATTTAAAACTGACTGCAGTGACCCTTCGCCTTGGAATGAGGAGGGGTTGCCCTCTCCTCTCCTCTCCTTTCCTGTTGACGTCTCCTCTATCCTCCCTTCCTCTCATTTCTCACCCTATCCTCACTCCCCCTCACATCACCTTCACTCCCTCCTGTCATCCCTTTCTTTGTCAGCTGTCTGAATCCTCGACTCCCTTTACTTTTCTGGCTCTTCTCTGAATTAGTTTTATTTCTCTGTTAATCATACTCTTTGAGCAGAGCATGGATCACTTCTAAGAAATAAAACAGCTCACAATGACCCTCACAGACAATACAAAATATCCCAAGAACGAGTTTAAAGCAACACCCTTTGGAGAATTTACTTTTTATCTTGACTTAGAAGAATATAAGTTAGGTTGTTTTGCATTCAGGGAAATAAGAAAAGCCAGCTGTGCAACGACTCCAGACAGGGGCTGCAGGATATTAGAGAAAGTGAGGCCACAAGTCAAAGTTCCCTCAGTGCAATACCACTCCCACGACTTGACCAAACACCCCATGCTCTGTATGTTTTATAGTGCACTTATACACTATATATATTATACTACATATTCTGTAAACTCTATCTGACATGATAGTCTGAATGCAGTTTTCCCAGTGCCATGATATTAATGTCAAAAACAGCCACATAACGGAATTGACTCTAAAGAATATCTGTAGTTTAGCATGTTGGCTGCACAATATATTGTTTCTGCATCAACAATGTAATGTCTGCTTGTGCATTAGTCACATCACAGGATGTGCAGTGTCCTCAAGCACGTCATGCTACAACTTTTGTCCTGCTTGAAAAAACATTTCCTTTGACATATTTACAGTTGTAGAAGATACATTCCTCTGATTTAAAGCTTCTTGGACACACAGTGTGTTGCTAGTGAGGGTAATTCAGGATCTGCATGCACAGCCAGTCTCAATAATTAATCAGTTTATCAGACAACTGAAGCAGACCCTGTCTTTGCCAGCAACCTGATCGTTTCTTGTAAAAATATATGCAACTTGGTTGTATGGAAATATGTTGGCTTCAGGAAGGAGGATGTTGACCAATCGCCATCTGGTGAACATTTCATTATTTTTTCATAATGCATAATAAATTGCAGAAAAGAAAATTGCAAGTCAGTTTTTGAATATGCCATGCAGCCCTACAGTATGGGTAGTGAGAAATATTGTGGTAGACTTGCTATGCACATTATTCGTTGTCTGAAACAGGACTAGAATGTTTTTCTACTATGTAAGATATAGAAAAACCTTCCAAGATAAACAATTGTCATGCAAACAAATGCTGAGCATGATTTACATCGTCCTCACTATATTAGCTGTCAGCTCTGTTATTTAGCCGAGCAGAACTGTGCTGCTAACAGCTAACGTTAACATTGACTCACATCATCAGCGATCGCTACAGGAAAGCATTTTCCCTGTTACATATTTTAACCTGAAAATCGTCTCCTCATCAGACTTTGGTTTGGGCGTTCATGACTTTAATTTGTCAAAGATTATTTTACATGTTGGTATTTTCAAACAGGCTTGTAGTCTCATGGGCTTTTATGAGGATTGGTAGTGCTGCTAATTAGAATGATCTTAATCACATTCATTCAATTCAAAGGACAACAGCATTCATCATTACTCCAGGATCCAGGAAGGAAAGATTCTGCGGTTTAGGAGCACGTCATTCATTTGATGTAGACTTTCTCAGGACCTTTCTGAAGAACACATCCGATCCAAGATCCATTTTTAGCTTCAAAAGGTCATAACATTTGACGACAGTACTGCAAGGTTTTCTGGGTACGTATGACTGTATGTGAGGCCCGTCAGGCACTAAGACCCAGGGGCCTTCCTCCAGATGCCCTCCGGGAGCACAGCAGGATTGAATGACAATAAACTGGATGAGATACCGGATGTGCCGAATCTGACCCCAACGGAAAGACTGAAATAGACACTGCAGACCAGCAAGTCCAGGCAGGGGGAGAGGGGGGAGAGAACGAGAGGGGAGGAAGGAAAAAAGGAAGAATGAGTGAGGGATGGTGATATTAATAATGATAAAAAAAAGGGATGGAGCCAGATGTAGAGCCAGAGATAAGGAAAGTCCAAACAAGAGAAGGAAAGCGTGAGAGAGTAATGGAGGAAGTGGATGTGGAGATGATTTGATGAAATGTTCACCCAGGTTGTACTCCAGATCCCAACAAGCTAAATACAAAACATAATGATGAGACATTAGACTCATGTTTGCCTAAATGTAATCCTGATTTTCCTGCAATAATTGGTGGGGAATTATGTGCTCATAGAAAACTGCTTTATTTCATGTTTCGGTTGACGTAAATGGCTTTAGCTGTTTTGTTTCAAGATCTTTCCAGTGATTGTTATTCCATAACATTGAGAAGTCAATATCTAAGCGGAAACGCTGACCATTATCTTGTCAGAATCTCTTAATCACAAGCAGTTGTTGCTTCTCTGTATAAGTGACTTGTCTGAACCGCATATTAAAAGGTCTCTAGGTGTTTGGAGGAGCTTGTGCTCTTCAACAAGTTTAACTTTGTTCACGGTTAGGTCTTTGGGTCTCATAAACTTTATTAAAATGTAAGTTTTCCCTCAGGTAATAACGTACTTAAACATCAGTTGCTTTTGTTACTGAATCTGGACTGGTACGGTGTATACTTCCACAAAGTCTATGCAACACCATGTTCTGTGTAAAGGGAACAATGGTATATCTGTAATTAGATAACAAGTGAGAAGAGACAGGTAGAAGTCCACAGTACCAGCCAAATAGAGGCAAGTGAACATTTTCAGAGCCTTATAAATACATGTTTTTATCAGGCCAATAAATGATCAATCAAATTTATATTTTCCCAATAATGAATTTATAGTTGATCAACTCCAATGGCGCTTTTCCACTGCAGCACGTAGCACGGTTTAAAAAGCTGGGCCGGCTTTTTTTTGCTTTTCCACGAGGGGTAGTTCCGGCTCAGGGCTACTTTTTCACCTTTTTTCTGGCTCTCCAAAATCGAGGTTCTTTCCGGGCCGACAACCGGGCTGAGTATGCTAAACTAGTGAGAGAATCGCTGGCAACTACAACAAAATGAACATATTTGACCGTGATTTAATTGTAATACACGTTTCAAAATGATGCCGAAGTAACAACATACTGATACCGGTTAGTAACAACCATGAATTAATGCTTTGACAAGTCTGCAGACAGACGGCAGGCAAAAAACCTTTTAAAATGCGTGTTGTCTGAATGGAGATCGGCTAAGCTAACGCAGTATATGCTCCGACCGTCCACACTCACAACAACGGCCTACTGACATAAATAAAGCAGCGACTGTATTCGCCATGACACAGACAGTCTGTGGTTTGTACTTGTTTAACTTGTGTCTAGTTTCTGAACAGATATGAGGAGCTGTGAGCTCTGAGGGCTAACAGCTAACGGCTGATGTTGGATTTGTGGTTCGCATTGAAGATGACGTCACGGCAGTTTTACGCAGCGTCGCTCCGCCCGCCGAACAGCCGATCGCCCCGCCTACGCTGCGTTAGTATAGTTACCCCAGTTACTAAACTGTAATGGAAACGCAGCATAAAGTGAGCCTGGCCTACCAAGGCCTAACCATACCGTACTAAGCCGGGCTAGGTCCTGCAGTGGAAAAGCGCCACAAATATCCTCTGATGGATCCCTAAAAAAGCAGTGATTCCCATAGATCTGACACCTCTATGTTGAGTTAAAATTGAGTATTTAAACTTAATCCCTGAAGCTCCCAAATAGCAGAAGCCTGCAGTTTCCTTTATCACAGTCACAATATTCCTCTCATTTTGTTCAAGAAGACAATAAAACATCAACTGCTATCAAAGGAGTCCATGAGTCTTCAGAAGAGCCTGATTTACCTTCTGTTGTTTCTCAGTTGTTGTTTGATTTGAGTAATTGCTTTCAACTGCTGTCTCGGACTTCCATCATTCCTTGAATATCGAAGCTTCCTGTACAGTAGTTTGTTGATTTTGGTGCTCCAGATATTGTTTTGAAGCGTTTTTTTATCTTAACTTGCAGTATTATTAAGTCATATTGCTTTTGATCTATGGACACTCAAGTCAGATTGTATAGAAGTCTATGAGAAAATGACCATACTTCTTACTTGATATATAAATTATCCATATGAGTTCATGATCTCAATCGTCAGTTTTATGCCTGATTATGTTCCTATTAAAATGGCTTAAGGGCAAGTTTGATTGACAGGTGGCTATCAAATCTTTGTACAATGTGGGTGTTTTCATTCTGCTTCTCTGACCCTTTCACATCAACTAAGTGAATTAACATTTGAGACCTAAAATGTCTGGTGTTTGGTAGCACTTCGCTCCAGCCTCTCTCTTTCCCTGCGGTTCCCAAAAACGAAGATGATGATATACAAATTGCCAAACTCAAGTCTCCATTAAGGAAGTCTGCAAACCACTGGGTGACGTCACTGTGACTACGCCCACTTCTTATATACAGTACAGACTTTGGTCTGATCCTGCAAAATGTTCTAGCTCAATATGTATTTACTCAAAGTGTTGTGAATTTTTGTACAGCAGCAAAGCCTGCAATAGTTCTTCAAAGAGCCAATGCTAAAGCTTAGATGAACTGTAAATTCTGCTGTAACAAAGCAGAACTACTTTATTTCTCCAAATTCAATTTTTAATACTTTAAAGAAGACGTGTTATATGTCCACTTCACTTGCTGTATTTCCTCTCTTTTCTTGTGTGAAGTGTTGATCTCTTTTCTCTCTCCACAAGTTTGTGGTTGTGTAGTGCATTAGCTCTGCTGTAGCATAAAAGTCCCTCCACCTCCACACCCCCCCTTTCTCTCTCCATCTACCCACCCATCTATTTCATCATACGTTCATCTATCCGCCATATTCCTCCGCTCCACACATACTGTCCCCTCCCTCCCTCCCTCCCTCCCTCCCCCCTCCCTCCCTCCCTCCATCCATCCATCCATCCATCCATCCATCCATCCATCCATCCCTCCATCCATCCCATCCATCCACATCCCTCCATCCATCCATCCATCCATCCATCCATCCATATCCATCCATCAATCCATCCCTCCATCCCTCCATTCATCCATCCATCCATCCATTCATCCATCCATCGCTGGTCAATCCTTCCTCTAATCATACCACTCCCCCCCCCATCAGTTCGTCCCATCATTTTCTCCCCCACCCGCCCCTCCAGTCCCACCCCAGCGGAGATGGGTATTGACATTCTGCATCCGACCTTGAGGACAATCAATCCCAACCTCACATGTCCCCATCACACTTACACTCTCTCTCACACACACACACACACACACACACACACACACACACACACACACACACACTGCTAAAACACAGCGAGACCAGTTAACATGTAGTCAAACAATCGGTTAATATGCATATTAAACATCAGAAATACACTCTCTCACGCCTCTCATTGATAAAAAGTGTGCTGAAAGTCGGCTAACTTTCTCCATAGGTGAGGAAAAACACAAACTGAATGTAACTGTTCACACTATTAAAGTTTCAACATGATTTATTCACCCTCACTTATATGAAATTGAGAGCTTGGACCAATGTGTCCACCAGGGGCAAAATAGATTAGAGTTTACACGATCACGACTCAGAAACCCATCCTTCCTCGACTATTTCCCCTCCCACCAAGGCAAGAGGTGGGGACAGGGCAGAGAAAGAAATGCATCTGATTATGATTTAAATCTTTCTATAAAACACCAACAGAATAATGTAACACAAATCAAACAGTGAAGGGAAACCAGATCATCAGGATGCACCTTTTGCTCCTCGTTTTTGAGGTGAAACCAGTCTGTTTAAAGGGGAAATATAGCGTTGCTCTTTAATCTACTACCAAATATTGTGAGTCTGTTTGCGTCGCAGTTTGATCTGACAAGTGAAGAAAGTAACCAAAACTTTATCCCTTTCTCGAGACTCTGAAAACTGGTTAAATGTGCATGCGGCCAAATTCTTTAGCAATGCTTTCATAAAAATAGGACATGACTTTATGTATGTAACATGTATGAACATCCTGTCCACCTGCATCTGGTTTCCACCAAGTTCAGAGCCAAATAGAGAGCCATACTTTTCGTCCTACTTCACCAACATTTGCAACACAAAATCTCTTAAGTATTTCTGCAGGAAAATCTTACGACTGTTGCCTAAACATTAAGCACAAAATGATAGATACCCAGCATTTTTACAAAGCTACTCCAACCTTTTGAATAATTCGTATTTCGTGAAAAATCCCTATGGAAGTTTTTCATCCCAAGGTCACACAGATCATTAATAGTTCATCAGCAGATCGGATGGCGACAGGATGAATGTATGATTACCTCTGATTGGTGGGAGATCCATTCTGCGGCGTTCCGGAGCCTCCTGGGTGAGCGTGAGTGACAAATAAACTCGCCAATACTCCTATAATATCCCTTCAAATCACTTATAGTATATCAGTTAACTTGTCCTTAATGCACTCTTTTGATTTCTGCAAAGTCTTACTTTATGTTACTGCAGGAGGTTACTTTGCTAGAACACTTATATCAAATCCTCCTACAGCACTTTTTAAAGATTACTGTAGCACTGTTTTCTAAAGAGTGAGAGTTTGTAGGGAGTAAGAAGGGCTGGGACGATGCTCTTTCTCAGCGTGACGCGCCCTCCTCCTCCTCCTCTTCTTCTTCTTCCCGTAGTTCTTCCAGGGGCGCTCTGATCCCGGTACTTCCTCCTGTAGTACCTCCTCCTACACCTCCCGAAAAAAGCGACCAGTCCCTCTATGCTCGTGCATGGAAGAGGAACCACTCTCTCTGTCCGAGTTGTAAGGACATTCAAGTTTTAAGAGATGCTCGCGGTGCAGGGATCCTGAAGAAATCATGCACACTTCCTGCCGGTTGAGAGAGAGGGAAAGTATCTCCATGCAGAGCAGAAGGAGCAAGTGAAATTCTTGCAGGATATTTGTGGATGTGAGAAGATGATGAATAGGAAACTGCAGTTGGAGCTTCTGAAGTCAGAGATTTAACGAAAGAAATCTTCCCTTTTTTTTTTTCTGCTCAAAAATGTTTCTTTTCCCGTCCTGCTGTAGTTTCCTCTCCTCTCCCCGAGAGATGAATGACTGAGAGCTGGATGCACTTTCTCTCCCTCCCTCTCTCTGTCTCTCTCTCCCTCCCTCTCTCTGTCTCTCTCTCTCTCTCTCTCTCTCTCTCTCTCTGTCTCTCTCTCTCCCTCTCTCTCTATCCTCTCTCTCTCTCTCTCTCTCTCTCTCTGTCTCTCTCTCCCTCCCTCTCTCTGTCTCTCTCTCCCTCCCTCTCTCTATCTCTCTCTCTCTCTCTCTCTCTCTCTCTCTCTCACACACACACACTCTCTCACACACACACACACACACACATCACCCCTCCTCTTTCTCTCTCTTCCCCCTCCCTCTCTCTGTCTCTCTCTCTCTCTCACACACACACTCTCTCTCACACACACACACACACACATCACCCCTCCTCTTTCTCTCTCTCTTCCCCCTCCCTCTCTCTGTCTCTCTCTCTCTCACACACACACACACACACACACACACACACACACACACACACACACCCCTCCTCTTTCTCTCTCTCTCTGCCCCCTCCCTCTCCCATCACTGAATTCAATTGAGTTCTGCTTTATGAACATGACAGGGCAGAAGCAAGCGTGTTCCTGAAATGTCGACATAGTATTTACAAACATTATACTGTCATATTCTAAAATGATTTGTTTTTTCAGATTAAACTGGTCCAATGTAATGAAATCTATATAGATAATGACATCTTATCATCATCTGTGGTGAGGGATTTTTGGACTTCACAGGTCCAGATTTAATCCAGTTTATTGATATCAGCTCTACAATTGTTTTCTTTTGTTCACTCTCTACCAGGTACTGATCCCGGGTCAGTGTGACCTGGTAATAACAGAAAGAAATATAAATTTGCTCAACCAGCCACGTTTGTAAGCTGCGAACTTCCAGATAGCATGCTAGCAAGCTCAGTCGCTAACTCAATGAATGAAAAAGAATCCAAAATCAACCCTTATTATCTACTTTGTAATGTTGCCCTATTTCTGTCTTTTCTTATTTTTAAAATGTTCTTTCAGATATTTCTTATTGTAATCTGTTTGCATTCTCTCTACACAGTGTTGTACACATAATGATGTTAATGTCAATAGGGGATTTTTCCAAAAGTATCAACGCTTTTCTTCTCATAACCAACTTTTGCACCAAAGCCAAAGATGGCTAACGTTACGATAGACCGATACAAACGTGTGTTTTATAAGAGTGCAGGGTTATTTAGGAACAGTTTAACCAGTGTTTTCATGTTTTGGGTATCCATGGTCTTCTGGTAGTTGGCTCTATTTTTTTTACAACCTATGAAAAACTATAAATGTGCTATGTATTGGCACAATAGTAGAGGTGAAATGCTGCCCCCTATATCTAAGGAGCAGGTGCTTCTTGCTGCACAAAGCGCCTTCAAACCTAGTCAACATGTTTGAGCGGCGCTGTGCGTCATGCTAAAAGAGGAAAGGGAGGAGACTCTCATTCATTCATTTGTTCCATAAGGACAAGTGACATCACTGACAATATGCTGCACGACTGTAATGTGACCCTCTTCCTCTGTGTGTGTGTGTGTGTGGTGTGTGTGTGTGGTGTGTGTGTGTGTGTGTGGTGTGTGTGTGTGTGTGTGTGTGTGTGTGTGTGTGTGTGTGTAGATGCATGCATGTGAGTGGATGTGCATGCAAGTGTGTGAGTGTATCTGTGTGTGTGTGTGTGTGTGTGTGTGTGTAGATGCATGCATGTGAGTGGATGCGCATGCAAGTGTGTGAGTGTATCTGTGTGTGTGTGTGTGTGTGTGTGTGTGTGTGTGTGTGTGTAGATGCATGCATGTGAGTGGATGCGCATGCAAGTGTGTGAGTGTATCTGTGTGTGTGTGTGTGTGTGTGTGTGTGTGTGTGTGTGTGTAGATGCATGCATGTGAGTGGATGCGCATGCAAGTGTGTGAGTGTATCTGTGTGTGTGTGTGTGTGTGTGTGTGTGTGTGTGTGTGTGTGTGTGTGTGTGTGTGTGTGTGTGTGTGGGTGGTGTGCTTTTGTCTCTTTCTGTCTGTGCCCTTACTCAGCAACTTGCAACCATCCGGACTAAAGCAAGACACACCAGTGTAGGCGTACAAGTGTATGTGTACACACACACACACACACACACACACACACACACACACACACACACACACATTAAAGTAACCGGACACTGGTCCCTAATGGGGGTGGGGGGAGCTCTGTTTCCTGTTGAGGAAAATATCTGAGATGAAACAAACTGCTGATAGAGACACACTGAGGGAGACAAAGAAAATGTGATTATCAAAAAAATAAATCTGTGTTTTCTTTGTGTTGAAAATACATTTTACAAGATATAAACCACTGTTCCTCTGAATGTGTTCACCATTGTTCCTGTCTGTATGATTTCATGTATTAAAAGCTAACACAAAATATGAAAACGATTTGAAGAAGCCTTTCCCAACCAGTGCAACTTATCCTTGTTCAACTGAATGATAACTTACTAAAAGTCTTTATTTTATAAAAAGTGTATGAAGGTCCAGCATCAACAGCAGTGCAAAGTAAATTTCTTTCAATTGAATTTAAATCTAAATAATACATTAAAGTCTAAATTATGAATTTAAACATTTCAATATATATTTGTTTTAAAAGCATGCTTTTCAGACCTGCCCACAGTGTGTTGAGTTCATTCAATCAAATCACTATTGCACAATTGATTGATTTCCAAATCATGTCATTACATATTTAAGAGCTTATATTGCTAGGCCTTTTATATTATTAGAGTATTTATTAATCTACTGTATGCATGTTTAGTTTGTTTTAATAAAAATGTGTTGTAGTGACAGAAAAACTGCTACTTTCTCTGTATGATTAAACTCACTGGGTAGTTTCCATGCAAAGCTCTAAAAATGGAGACCGAAGATAGATAGTGCTTACATTGGTGCATACAACCAGACACAATTAAGTAAAAGCAGCAAAATGTAGAGAGAGAGAGACGGGTAGATGTTCTGGGTCAGGCAGGGATCAATGTCAAATGGCCTGGTTAACAGCATACAGCTGACAAAGTCATTCATTTCTGCCGGCGCTCCACTCTGGACGCTCTCTTCCGGTGTGTGTGTGTGTGTGTGTGTGTGTGTGTGTGTGTGTGTGTGTGTGTGTGTGTGTGTGTGTGTGTCTGTGTGTGTGTGTGTGTGTGTGTGTGTGTGTGTGTGTCATTGTGCTGCAATAGCAAATGCCTGCTGGATGGGAGGAGGCGTCCCACCCAAGAAGCACATGGGTGTCAATTTACACAACACATTACAATATGTCTCTCACGTGAGCAACACACACACACACACACACACACACACACACACACACCTTTCACAGGATGTTTTTATCTGAAGAACAGTCCAAAATTAATTTCTCCTCCCTTAATTTTCCCTGAGATTAAAACTGCAACTGTTTTGAATTGCATGTCGCGACTGTCTCTCATTGAGACTCCTGGCGTTGCAGCCGATGTTAATGTTGTGTAAAGATTCTTAACTACGCATATTGTTATACACAAGTATGACGAACATCCCCTTGCATTGCCCATTGCTGTGTCAGGGTGGGAACAAATAGCTTGATGTAAGCACAGAAGTTTGCAGTTTACAGCTTGCAAATAAAAAAAGATTTTTCAAATGAATTATCTTACTATTAAGAAGAAGCGAGATTATGGATTTGTTGGACAGTAAACCTGCACACCAAGTCAAGGTTAGGTCAATCATTATTGTGCAAAAAAATACCAGTTTTACATATTGGTTTTGTATTTATTACGCATATTGGCGTGTTTCTGAGAATTAAAAGACATTCAGCCTATCCATTTTTTTTTGTAATATAACTTTTACTTGTTATTCTTGAAAACATCTTTCAGTAAAAGCATGAATGAATGTTCCTTTTATTTCTTAGCTTGGCCTCTCACCTTGTAATTGTTGCAGATATTTGCCTGTGGAGAGGAGAAGAGCCACTGATCCATTAACTGACCAGATCCAGCTTGATTGGCTCCGGACAAACCCCTGAAATAGCCGGATTGGCTGCCGGCCAAGCGCCCATTTCCTGTGTGTCTGAGAGGAGCTCCAGCCACCGGGGCTCAAATGCATTTCCTGACTGTGTATGAAAGTTTTATTAATGACCAGGAGTGCATCAGCAGCAATGCCCACACTCACTCATCAAGGGAGAGAAAGGAAAGGATGATGGGAGTGAAAATGAGTTGCAAAGAGACACAGTGTGAGACAAACGAGGGGGGGGGGGGGGGGGGGAGTGTGGGAGACGCTGATGGATGGATCAGGAGATGGGGAGATAGAATTAAGTGAAACAAAGCAGAGGCCAGACATTAAAAGAGAAAGAGAGCTTTTCTATAGGCTCACTACCTACAGTATCTCTTACAGTGTAACTTCATTACACAGCAATACACTACAGGACACTCAGAGCACCTTTCCTCTCATCAAGACATAACGCTCATTTAAATATGGAGAAAGACATGACTCATTATTTCTCCAGTATGAGAAAAATAAAGAGCTTTTTGAACATTAAAGCATGGAGACATGTCACAGTAGAGACACACAATACACCTATGAACCTGAAAATGAGCCTATGTCTTCATGCATGTAGGCTTGGGAAGGTACCTCACCAGAGAGAGAGACAACACTATACAGTATGGCCTTTCATCGCTCTGTGAAACCTGAATGGGGAGCTTCAAATGTGTATAGAGGATCTTAATTACATCAAATGGAGGAAATATGAGAGCTGTCAACGCTTTCCTGGCAGGGTGGAGAGACGGGGAGATGGAGGAAGAGAGAAAGTGGTGACAGGTGGAAAACTGAAAACATCCAGACTGATGAGATGCAACCTGGAGTCGTCTGTGCTAACCCACAAGGGTTATCCCACCGTTATATCAGGCTGGGGAGTCACGGATTACATCAAGGGGAATTACGTAATCAGGATACTTTAAAGGGGACCTATCATGCAAAATGCACTTTGTGATGTCTTTTATACATACATATGTGTCCCCGGTGTTCCAGGGAACTCACAAAGTGTCAGAAAACACAACCCTCTCTCTTTTCCTCCATACCCAAATCTCTAAAAACGGGGCTGCAACGGATTTGATACGGGTGGATTTTTTATTTGCACCTTTTTGACGTAATGTAGGTGCACTCCGCCTGATTGGTCAACTCTCCACCAATCAGGGGAATGAGAGGTTGGGCCATGTTGACTCTCCACTCGTAATCACAGCAAGCATGATAACATGACGCTCGTGCCGGGGCCGTGTCACGCCCCCCTCTTCCGCATGGGGGCGTGGTCAGCTGAATCAGACCTTGCAAAGACAGAGCTGGAGTGAGGCAAAATGAGGCATGGCTAAAATGCATGATCTGTTTCGTATTTTGAAAATTAAAACGTATTAATATACCTTATATATATATATATATATACACCTTATATATTATTTAAATATAGCATGATAGGTCCCCTTTAAGTCAGTGAAATACTTGAAGTTGAAATTTATCTTTTCTTTCCATCAGTTTGTGCCACACACACACACAACACACACACACACACACACACACACACACACACACACACACGCCCCGACCCCACAGCCAGGCAGGGGGCTTCAGTGGGTCGCTGACCCCAGGCATGGGGCCTGGTTTCTGGCTGAGGGGTCGATGGGCCTGCCTGTGTGGGGCGAAGGGGGTCAATAAGGGCGAAAGCCAGAGACAATTAGATGTTCATTTCCATTATTGGTTTATTTCACATATTCTCCATAAATATGTTGACCGTTACTTTCTTTCACAGTACATTTTTTACATTCTTTGTTATTGATTTACCTTTCCGGCAGTGGCAACCTATTGAGTTTGGTCCATTGAGAGGATGTGTGTTTCTGCTGCATTGCTATAAAATGATTACTTCCTGTGTCTAGTCTTAGTCATGCATATCATGTAAAACGCAGATCTACCTATAATGGATATGACACTACAATCTTTTTTTGCACTCACATCATTTTATACTTTTTAGGCATAATTGTGTTTATTTTCAGGGATCAGGTGGTTTTTTCGGTCCTACTTTATGTATCCCACTCAACTTTCAAAAAGTCTGAAAATCAGTATCCTCTCAACATTTCAAATCATCAACCAGACCCTTTTCTTGTTGTTTTTTATGCCAATATTAATATAATACTTCCATTCATGCCAATAAAGCGTATTGATCTGATTATAGAGAGAGAGGGTGAGAGGGAGAGGCAGACGGGGGAGGGTAATGGGGCAGCATTGATTATGGCTGTTAACTCTGGCTCTTTGATGTGGATAATGCAGTCTCTCTCTTCCTGCCTCTGCACTGCCTTTACTCTCTAAAAACCCCCGGGCCTCAGAGGATATTGGGTTTACAGAGAGAGAGAGAGGGAGAGGATACGTCAGACTTGCTGCATTCGCTTAAATGTGACAGAAAGAAGTGAGAGAGGAGAGAGCATGTGGCTGTGTGAGAGATTGTGTTCATGTCAAAATATTACACAGGGGAAGGAAATGGATGGTGTGTGTGAAAGAGAAAAGTCGAAGATTTTTCTCTCCAGCTGTTTTAACAGAATGCCCAAAAAAGACATATTTACGTGCGAAAAGTCATAAAACACATGATATCCTTTAATCTAATCAATCTACTAAAAGTCTGTAAAATGTAAAGAATCAGATGATAGAGTTTCATGAGATTTCTTCCTATGATGCATTGCAAGAATTTACCTATTGCATTCATAAATGAGGATGGTGGAAACAAATGCTGCAAAAAATTGGTCTAAAATTGTTTTTCAAGGGCCATTAAAAATGATTTGCAAATTAGGATACCTGTCCATTGGCAGCAAAGTAGGAACAAGTATCGGTGACCCATTAATAAGTCTGATCAAGAGATAGTAGTGACATTGTATACCAACAGAAGAAATATCCCCAACTATTGTTAAAGTAATTTTTCATGCTGAAAAGTCATAAAATGCTGTTTACAGCCTCTAAAATATGCACATTTCCTGCTGTTCTCCTTTTATTCATACGTGAATATCTTTTTAACTGACGAAAAAAGACATTTAAAGGCATCACCTTGGACTCTGGGATGGACATGTTCCACTATTTTCAGACATCTTGTAGATCGAACCATGAACCTAGAAAATATTCTTCAGTTTACTGGATAATAAAAGGTCTCTGCATGTCCTGTGATTCCTCCTGGATGTGTGTGTGAGGGCAGTGATGAGTGTGTGTGTGTGTGTGGCCTAGCATTACTATACTTGTGGGGACCTAAATCTGTTTACACAGTCATGTGTGGGGACTCGCCTCCCTTATGGGGACAAAATGGAGGTCCCCATAAGGGGAATCATTCATTTTAGGGTGAAGACTTGGTTAGGGTTAGGTTAAGGGTTAGGCATGTGTTGGTTATGGTTAAGGTTAGGATAAGTCTCCAGGAAATGCATGTAAGTCAATGTAATGTCCCCTGAAGTGATGTATACATGGTATGTGTGTGTGTGGGGGGGGGCTCTGTGATGAGTGTGTGTGCTTCCTCTATGGCCATGTGGGCTTCGGGAACAGTGACTGAAGTCAAAATGGTTGACGATCAGCCAACTGAGCCGAGCCCTACATGGATGACCTCATTCTGAGTCTCTGCTCCATCAGATCCCTCACTTACCCCGAGCCAGAGGAGCTGAGGGGGGGAGGGGGGGGGGGGGCGTCCTCTGCTGGAGACTCTGAGAGGTGCAGCATTATCCAGGTCCAGGTACGATAAGAAGTATTTATCCACAAGGGGAAATTCAATTTTCACTCTGGTGTTATTTACATATCACACACAGGCCTGACATGCACACAGGCGCAAACTGGGCCAACACACATGCATAGGGGTCTGGGTCCAAATAACGCCTTTTCTTTTCTTCAATGAGGACAGAAGGCAGAACAAGTGCACACTTACCGGCAGCAACATCTGGTGTCCACCAGGCCAATCTACTCCAAAATACCTCCTCTTCGGTCCTTGTTTTTGTCTAACAGAAACTGCCAAAAACAAGCTTTTCATGCAATTTCTACAGTTAGTACGTCACAGGTGCTTTAATGATGTGGACTGCTGGTACTGTAGTGTATATCTTCATCCATAACCATATTTTAGTAGTTCGATATATATTTGTTATTAATAATGTGATCATGCAAATTGTGAATTACGTTGTCAAAAATGTAAGAAAAAGGTCAATTTGTTTCTAAAATGTAGTACGGTACTTAAATAGAGAAAACGTACTTTCACCACTCTCTGTATGTGATGCAGCGGTGAGACTCTGCTTTTCACCAAATGTATTCAAGGGTAGACTTTTAGAGATAATTATTTTACCATCAAAAAGGGAACAAAACAAAACAGGAACACAATGATATAAAGACAATAGAAAAGAGGTAGGAATTTGGGTAGGCTATGTAGAAGTCTTTTTATATATATATAATTAGGATTAAATGACCCCTGATATGACAGTATTGATCTGGTGAGTTCAATAAAACACAAGTGCACGTTTGCATAGAAACATTACTGATTTTAATCACAGCTGAAACATATCTCATTGGAGCCCAAAATCCTTTTGAACTGGAAATAAAGACAGCTGTTTGCACAAGAAAATATATTAAGAACACTATTTGCTATATTAGCTAAAACAGTTAATTTAGCTCATCATATATGTTACTGTCAGCAAAGATTTAGTCTCCTCAGAGAGTTACACAGATAGAAAGCAAACGACGGCCAAAGAGACAGCATTTGTCCCAAAACTGTTTAAAGACGATACTATTTCGTCAACAAAAGAAATGCTGGGCTAACATTAGCTTACGTTGCTAACGCAGTAAGGCACTTTAGGTCCAATCAATACAGGCTTTTCATAGAAATCCGTCTCTGTGTCCACTGGCAGCTCGTCTCTATTAAAATAAGTGAAATAAGATAATATAAAATATGCTAAGGACGAGTTACAGCACATACATCAGCTGCACAATCTGACACCATTTCCATGTTAAATTAAGAAGCTCATCCGGAGCCTATTCCTGCAGTGCGAACATGCATCAGCCTTGATGCATGATCCAACCAAACGCATCTAGGTACACTGCAGCTTTCAAGAAACACCAATACCACGAACACTACCAAAACAATCTGTCTTTTTAAATGTACAAAAAGGTTCTCTGCAGACTTTATGAAACATATACGATACAGGATGAAACAGTTTGAGTTCACTTGAAATTAGTTTTTCGAGTTCAGAGATTTCTGTAGTCAATAAGACATTTTTAAAGATGTTTGAAGCTTATTTTCAATAAACTTTTGGACACATCTGTGGTAAATATAAGACTTTTGAGAAACTCAGTTTTACAAAATCAACTTTAATTTAATCTTCGACAAAGATGTCTTTAGTTGGGAACAGACTAAAACACATAATGAAGTTATTGATTTGTTTGGAGACGGGGGAAGATTATGCTTCAGAAAACGGAGTTGTTCGTATTGATGTCCAAAAAGGTGACATCTTGTTATCTTGTCCTGTACAGATAGCTTTGTCATGTGATGAGGCTGGTTTGGGAGACACCGCACACAGAGAATCATTTGATTGGCAGCAGGAAGTCAGTGCAGTGGTCTCTACGTTACGAGCAACATAAATAAAAGCCTCAGTGTCTGTAAACTCTCTACCATTGAGCTCCCAGTGGACACAAAGCCGTCAACGTGATTCCTTTATGCAAAAACCTGAACGGAGACAAAGCAGGAAAACTGACAGGACAAAAAAACAGTTAACATAATATTTTAAAATGTTCTTCCACCATCATAAACCCCCATTAACCCTCCTATTGTCTTCGTTTCCCCCCTTACTTTGGTGTTCGCGGTCAAATGTGACCGGTCCTGTTTTAACTGCTATTACATTAACACAAAAACCATTAATCATCACCACATTTCATTGAACTCCCTTTCAAACTGTAAATATTGTATCAGACTACTGGTACACATGAACAACTGCAGTAAATATACAAAGAAAAGACACTGAACATGTATTGCATGTGCCAGGTGTGATCCATGTGGGGGGATGGGCACATAAGAGCGGGAAATGTGTCAAATTGTTCTGTGTGTGTGTGTGTGTGTGTGTGTGTGTGTGTGTGTGTGTGTGTGTGTGTGTGCCAGGTGTGATTCACATGGGGGGATTGGCACATAAGGGACACACACACACATCTAGAGTATGTGTGTGATCTGATCCGGATGGTTACTAATTCCTTTTCTTTATGGCGGTCCTTTTGACCGGGAACACCATGGGTGTTACAAAGTTGACTAAATCATCCAAAATTCAATGAAAGTGGTGATCAGCTATTTTATATGTTCAAATGTCTACTGTGAAGGATATCATAAAGCCTTCATGCAATCGAATGTAAAACAAAAAAGTTATGATTGATGAAAGTAGTAAATCGGTCAGATTTGACCCAAAGACAACAGGAGTGTTAAATCATGCTACAGTTCCACCAACACACTTCACACATCCAAAGCTTCGTGTGAACACATCCCCATGCACCTCAGAGTCAAAATAACAACACAAAATTACACATCGGATACATAAAAACTACCATTAACCACGAAGCAAACTACCCGATTTTTTCAAAAGATTCAATGAGTGTCTTACAATATATATAAAAAAATATAAATATGTACATGCAGAGTAGCAATCATGGTTCACCTCCTCATCCCCGGGCTAGAGTGGCTGTGGTGGCTTTGAGGAGGATGTTGTTAAGGAAGTGTGTTAGTGACAGCAGCGAGATGGACACGTTGTTTTCCCTTCAGTGAGGAGATGACTGACTGAAGAGCAGAGCCCTCAGTTAGAGATCAACACATGGTGAAAGGGAACTGATAGAAGGGGAAATGCGTTAGACCTGTCTGTCCTTTAACCAAAACGTCTCCATAGTTGTGTTTCAGCACGTACAAAAATGGCCTGTATTGATTGTATGGTACCACTTTACAATAAGAGTACCCTTATAAAAGGTTTACGAATAGTTTGTAATTCATTTATTAATTAGGTTGTGAACACTTTATAAATCATTAATAAGCTTTTATAAGACATGAGATAAACAGGGCAACTGTGACCGGCTGCTTGCCAAATAGTGAGCCCACATTTATCTGTACTGCTAAGCCTTATATTGGCTACTTAGCTTACTTCGTGTTCTTCATCAGCCAGCATCCTTGGTATCTGTTGCTCACTGAGTTGATTCTCGCTAAGTAGCCAATATAAGGCTTAGTCCTCTTGCCAATAGTGAGCCTGTGTTGATGTATGAAAACTATGTTAGAACTGATTTATAAATGGTTCTTAATGATTAATAAAGTGTTTACAACCTAATTCATAACCTAATTATAAACCCTTTATGAATCCTTTATAAGGGTAGTCTTATTGTAAAGTGGTACCGATTGTATTTAGTGTGACGTGTTTGAGCCAACCTTCCAAAGTAGAGCAAGTTTCTTTCTTGGAAATAATGTGACAAGTTTGCGTTTTTGCTTTCAGTGTTTGTCTTGGAATTGTCTTAGTGATTCTTCTGATACATACGCCTCTCTGATCTCAAAGCATGTCTGAATTTACAACTTCAAAATCTCTGGTTAGTCTCTGAATATAACCCTCCTTCTTGGCTTTGTAATTTAATTATTTATTTTTACTAGAATGGCCTCAATATATTTACGTAGAATTGTGTTTTGGACAAATATATTTTATTTAGTTGCTTTTCTTGGACATTTAGGTCTTTGATACATCAGCCACCACGAAGCCTATGAGCCCTGAGGATGAGGAGGAGGGGGGGGGGGGGGTCGTCTGGATCTTCTTGTTGCTCAATTATTCCTGTTGGAGAGAAGAAGAGTGACTTAAATAGAAACACAGTTAAAATGTTTAGTCAGCTTTAAAAAGGAACTCATGAAGATCTCTGAATGTTAGAGAGTTTCTATTGTTTGTTTTCTTTTTGATATGGGACTGGATATTGTCTCAGATTTTAGATATGAGTTTTGCATAAATGTTCGGCTTTCCTGGTTTTAAAGGCGGTAGTGATTTAATGTTGTTAACTTCTTCTGTTATACGTTTTTATCAATATAGTGTTTACAAAAGTCTCATTGTTTTAATGTTTTGTGAAAGCACTGTACAAAGGATTCAAAGGTTGCAAGCTTTCACCTAAAACCTGCAGTGGCATTATTTTACCACAAGGCGGCACTAGATCATCATTATAAATCAGATGTCAAGCAAATAGTAGTCCTCCCTTAACTTCACACTAAACAGCCCATAACCCTATAACAGCTGAGTGATTTCAAAACATAGGAAGTACTAATATCACTATGACTGGATACTCAGCCAGAAGTCAAGTTGTTTTGAAAAGCCCGACATTTATCCAGTAGTTCAATGTTGAAGTCAAAGTCAAACCATTGCGCAGAGAGAGTATATATAGTGGTGTGTCCATAATGGTCAATTCCAATTAAAAAGCCTCATTTCAACTCAAGCCCTCATGTGAAGGGCTACATTGGAAAGCCCTCACCTTCACTTTGACCTGGGCTCGTTTTTATTACCTCCGTGTTGAATGTGATGCGACTCGGTGAATTTAGCACGGTGCCTCAATGCGGCATGTTTCTCATAATGAGTCTGAGAGCATCATAATCATCACTTTTCTAACAAAGCAGCAGAGCTCAATGTCAGTACAGCAACTACTTTATATAGGGAAAACTCCCCTCAGCATAGCAGGGTTATTCAGCTTAAAGGAAAGTTACATTTAAGACTTTTTAATGCCACTCCAAGACCAATTTTCAAGACAGAAGCAAAAATCCTCAAATTAAGGGGAATATTTATTGTAACTTTGGCATTGTTGTGTATCTAACGATGCGTTTGCGCTGCATTGATTCTACTTGAGTTGTAAACACTTTCTGTACAGAAAAAAGCGTGCATCCAAATATTTGATGATGTTAAAGGATTTAAACACTTATAGATTAGCAGTTTTTAGAATTTTGATAGATTGGTTTAAGTCTTTTTTAATACCAATTAAGACTTTATTTTTTGGATGAATGAATTAAATAACTTTATTATGATCTGAGGAGCCCTACAGAGTCATCGATACATCCCAGTAAACCACTTTAAACCACACTGCAGTATGTTGAGCATGTATTATAATATATCTTGTTATACTTGCTTTTACCTGTTCGATCACATCTCAAGTAGTTCTCTCGAGGACGATGGTCTTGTTAGTTTTGACGGATGAGCTTTGGTACTGGTCGTCCAGCAGACCCAGCATAGGGTACTTGTTACTAAACCTACACACACACAAACACACACACACACACACACACACACACACACACAAGTCAAAGTGTTCAGTTACGGCTTAAACAGACCGTTTGCAGATAGTTATCCACCTACTGACTTGTCTGTTTTTTTTTACAGCAGTTAAATGGACAACGAGTGATGGTGAAAAGTCCACTTCTCTACTGTTATTAAAAAGGTAACGTTTCTGCCATTTTAGCTCTGTAGCTCAGTGTATACACATAAATATAGTTGTGTTTTCTCAGATGATTTGTTGTGATGTTACCTCTTGGTGGTGGTGGTTTTGGTCACCAGGTTCCTGGAGCTGCTGGAGTTGCTGGAGTTGCTGGAGCTGCTGGTCATGCTGGTCATTTCCATCCTCATCCTCCTGATCTCCTGCAGGACACAAACAGGTCAAAAGGTCAGCAGCAAATACATGTGACCACTGGGCATTGTGGGTATTGTGTTTTGAATTTCACAAACACGATTTGATTTATCCTCCCTGCACGTAGTGTGAAAGTTATCGATTGTCTGGTCAAATTCTTCGTCAGATTGGATTGGATTTTTCCCAATCGGATTTCCTCAAAGTTCTTGTATATCTGCTTTTATTTGCTCAACTTCAACACCTGAACTGTTGAAACATCCATAACATTCATCTGGCTGCTACTTAGAAATTATTTATCTAATATATCATATTCCAATAACTGGCATTTAGACTGAATTTGTTTTCTTTTTGTATTTACTATTTACTAGCACTATGTTTGTATGTGTTTCTGTGTTATTGTGTTGCTCTGTTGGACGAGCCTGTGACCTAAGATTTACATCGTCATAACTACACTGTAGCTATGTTCGTATAACAAATAAAAACCTTGAACCTTGACCTTGAACCAAAGCTGCAGCTGCTTTTATGTTTATGAGGGAAACTATAAATCAGGCATGTCCCTCCAAAACAATTCCTGAGGTTGAATGAAAGAACGCTTTCAGCTCTGCACGAAAACAAAATGCAGTTGGACCTGAAAGGTGAAACTAATAAAAAAGAAAGAAAGAAACGTACAGGCTCAGTGTGTGTGTGTGTGTGTGTGTGTGTGTGTGTGTGTGTGTGTGTGTGTGTGTGTTTCTTTCTTTCTTTGTAAACAGATCACATTAAACAGCTGGCCTAGTTTTCCTTCTCGATACACTTAATTGCAGGTTAGCGACTCTTTTGCATGCCTGAACCCATTCCTGCTGAGCGTAGCACCTGTGATTGTGAAGTGAGAACTAAGAAGATAAAATCAGTTGAATAAATATTGAGGTTTATTTTGGCAGTTTTGTCCATCAGTAGTTCCGTGGTTTTCTATCTGATTAATTAGTGGGACGATGTGGTTTTACACCAACGATTAGGAGGATCAGCTACTTCAGTACTTATTTTAAAGTGTAATTGTTAATCATTTATTTCGGGTTACTGTGGTTTACATTGCACCAAAATAGAGAAGCACTTCTGTGCACGTTGTTTCTCAATTGTTTTAGTATACAAAATGCTGACTGTTTGCTAAATTACACTGTGAACCTCTGGAAGAACTTCGACCTGCAGTACTTGCCATAGTTTCGAGCACGCTGATGTTTTATCAACACTTTATTTGGAGATAAATGCTAACTTTACCTTCTGTCTGAAATTGTTGGGAAACAACTTTTTTCGCCTGCATTCAAAAATAGTTGACTATTTGAATAAGTGACTTGTATTGAAGGAGCTGATGAAAATACACTGATAAGGTTCTCAAGGCTTTGCTTGCTTAAGGGCTCGAAATATCCTTCTGTAAATATAAATACACAATAGAGTGGTGCAGTGACGCGTCCTAAAACCCGGAAGTAAGCTGCGCATGGGTTCCCTCGACAGAAAAGCGATGGGATTTCTCCATAGGAAAATAGCTCGAAATAAGGTCTGTGGAAAACGAACCTGTTTGATAAATGCACGTTTTGTTCAGCCCGATAATCTCCACATGTCTACCCTACTTTTATAATTTTCAAATCTAATCGCCAGAAGGAAAATGCTAACGTTATGCTATAAAGGAACTACAGCCGAGTAGAGCAGCACGACTTCAACGTCACGCCAACTTAAGATCCATATTCAAACATACAGATTCTAAATGGAATAAGTTGAAGCGTTTGTTTGAACACTTTGCAGGAGGCAGGTACTTGCTCTCAAGCAGAACAGGGCAAACTAACTTAGAGGAGTGTTCACGTGTTCGGCGTAATGACGTACAACGTCCTCCACAACTTCTGTAGTCCTATTCAGCCACTTGGTAACAACCATCGTTTTTCAGACACGTCAACTCTTCAGAGATCACCAGTGGGGTCACTGCTGATGGATTTAATGTCGTAGAACAAAACGTGATCCGTCTCTTCAATGTGTCTCAACCACAGACCTTAGTTCCAGCTATTTTCCAAAATCCTATGGAGAAATCCCATTGGCTCTGAGACGAGGGAACAGGAAGTGGTGAAATGCTAACTCACGTCCGGGTTTTAGGACTCGTCACTGCACCACTCTATAGATATATGGCTCAAATTGGGTCAAATTGGGCTTTTCAAAAAAACGTTTTAATATCTTTTTGGGCAACCAGTGCCTTTATGATAGGGGGAGACAAACGGGATGACAATGGTCCCAGGCCGGATGTGAACCCGGGTCCTTTGGTTTTAACATAATAAGACTGAAATCTTTCTAATATGGTTTACCTGATTTGAACTGCTGGGGGTTGTTATACAAACCTGTCCTAATATCATTGTTTTTGTTACAAACACAATCATCCAACCTTATGGAGACCCTGATTCTCTCTGTATTGAAATAAAGTCTAGAGTGTGTGTTGTGTTGCGGACCTCCTCCTGTTTGCTGATGGTGGTCTGCCGCAGCTCCAGCATGGCCAGCAGCTCGGAGATCTTCAGCTGGAGACTATTGTCGGCGGACGACCTCTCGCTGGTGGTGGTGGTGACCTCCGTCTGGATCCTCGTCACCTGGCTCTGCAGGGGGGACGGAGAGAGACGAGGGACACATCAGGTACAGAGGGCTGAAGTGAGTATTACTTTGACCTCACAGCTGTTCAAAATACCAAATACTTGTACACGCGCACGCGCACACGCACACGCACACGCACACGCGCACGCGCACGCACACGCGCACACACACACCACACACACACACACACACACACACACACACACAACGTGCAAGTCAAATGATTCACTGTCTTTAAAGCAAAAACCTCCACAAAAACTGATGATGATGTTAGCTGGTATATTGTTTACCACGTTAGCCCTCTTCAGTGTGTTAGCATGCTAATATGCTAATGAGTACAGCAGTTCTAATGCCAGTGGTTGAAAAGAAATGTAAGTATTAAACAGATTTACAGGATGACTTGAAGATGTCACTATGAATATCTAGTATAATATCGAGTCAGGGATATCTAAACCAGTCTCTTGTTAGTTGCTGTCTTCTCACCCGCAGCCTCTGGATCTCCTGGTCCTTCTCGTCTCTCATGGCGCTCAGCTGGTCTTTGTACTGACGGGATAACTCCTCCGTCTTCACGTGCAGGGTGGAGCTGCTCGCCTGCCCCGCCAGCTGCAGGACACACACAGGAACAACAAGAAATCACTGCCTGGCTCTTCGTTTTTATCTTTATATCCCCTCATTTATTCTGATCTCCTCCGTAACGTTATCATTTTTGTATTAAACAACCAAACCACAGATACAAAATGTTATCAAAACAATAAAAAAACATATTGGGACAGAAATGGTGCTTAGCTTACTACAATTACTGTTTAACATTCATTCTTTTGTACATTAAATGAAAGTGAAATAATCAATATCATGTCATACATTTTAAAAACATCCCAAACAAATGAATATAGAGACTTTCTGTTCACAATACAGTTTTATATTTGTTAAATCACCTTTTTTTTTTTAAGATATTGCTTTAAATCTCATAGGTGAATTTAACATTATTATTCTAGTTCCAAAGCAATGAACTCAGCTAGCTACATTTATATTATATATAAACTTGTATTCTATCTCTATCAGTAATAAACACCTTGTTTTATCCTCATTAGCCTGGAATGAATACTGCTTTAAATTCCTTATACTTCAGGTTTACTGAATATACAGCTGATATGTTCACAAATAGATTGGAGAAATTGAGATGAGTAGGGTTTTACTAATAAAAACGATGTCAAGAGGCGCGTTCACACCGCAGTACTTTTCCCACTTTAGTTCCGATATATTTCCGAAATGTCGCGTTCACACCAAAAAAATCCGGAACTAAAATTAGTTCATGAGAACCTTTTCACCCCCTTTTCCCCCCCTGCTAGAGAGCAGGGACTTTCGTGGGAGAAAAAGGTTCCTATTTCTGATTGGCTGGGCGGATTGCAAACCACGCCCCGTAAAACTCCCAAAAAGTTTTGTGAAGCCGCCATTTTATTTGCTCGCATTAGAATTATTAGCATTAGCATTAGCCCAGCGCACCAACGGAGAGAGACTAACTTATGGCAACACAAAAGAAAACATGGGAGCGGTGGAGATGAGGAGGTGTCGGCGTTCTGGCGATTTACTCGGAAGGCTTCAGTAGAAGCTGCTGGGAGTCCCAGCAGCTTCTACTGAAGCCAGTCCCCAACTCCGGGGACTTCCGGCCGGGGACTTCGGGTGGCAGTATACGCCGTGAAGTTGTTTGCGGCCTGCCAGTAAACCCAAAGCAGAAGAAGAAGAAGAAGTGACGTCAGCGGCTTCATTTGCCTAATCCTCCCCCAGGAACTTATTCCGGTGTGAACGCGATCTGAACTTAGTTCATGAGAACTAAAGAGTTCTGATGAACTAAGTTCTGATGAACCTTTGTGGGAAAAGTACTGCGGTGTGAAAGCGCCTATTGCTCATCTTTCTGTGTTTGTAACTATTCTTGGTGTCAACCTTTATTAAAACAAAGCGGGTGTGTTCAGGTGTGACAAGCATGCATTAAACACAGCATCGAAAGAAACACAAAAGCAATACTAAAAACGTCAATCTGAAAAAGGTGTGAAATGGTTCTTCCCCCACGGGCAAGGAGGAGCCGAGTGTGAAGATAAGCTTACAAACCACAACTGACTAATCTTGATTAATGTACCTTTAATCGTTTCTTTAGCAGACATGCATCAACCTGTGTAAGAATCCACACGTGATTGATTTACGAAGGGAGAAAAAGCTGGCCTGTGAATCTACCTGTCACCGAAGTCACTGATCAAAGCAGCAGATAGAGCAGGCGCGCCAACATGAGTGTCATGTAATAAGAGGTTTTCTCTCACTGTTCTGCAACGTCTAAGCTTGAATCACAACAGCTGCATTATGTCCACTGGGTATTTTGAGGGCATGATGAAACCAGGTATTGTGATTTTAAATGTGTCTATTATCATCTGGCCAGCTGGAAATTAGCAATGTTGGCTAAAGCTGCCCCATTTACAGTTTTTTTGTGTGACAGTTGATCAATGGGGACTGTTCACTACACTATAAACAAATAAACTAAACTAAGGTGGTGTGTTACCTTCTGTCGGAGCATCTCGTTCTCCTTCTCCATCGCCCTCATCCTGCCCTCCATCTCTTTCAGTTTGAAGTCGCGGCTCGAGTCGCTGCTCTTGGTGCTCATGAGCTGACTCTCCAGGGAGCGCTGTGTGTAGCTGGTCTCCTTCAGAGACAGCTGATGGAGAGGGAACACACACACACACACACACACACACACAGACACAGACAGATTCAAATATCAGCAGTGGGATACCTACAGAGCTCTCCTCAGATACATTTTACTAAAATGTGCATGATTTTGTAGTCAAATGGACATTTTGATTTGACTGATCCCTAAAATGTTGTTTCCATATAAATAATCGTGTAAAAGCCCCTCTTTAAATCAGTTTTTTACCAAATATGTGCTCATCAGTTTCTGCAAAAGAAAACACTTAGCATGCAAAAAAACATTTTAAAAAGTACCAATTAGTAGTAGACCAAATAAGGTATATATATTTAGAGCTAAACTTTAGATAAACATAGACAATAAATATGATTGTATTATAACATCGTACTGTTTTTAACTATGAACAGCTAATTATAATTTACAATGTCTGTAGATATGTTAATTAATAATAATGAGTTTGTTTGAAATAAACCTGCTGTGGGTTTCTAATTGCATTTTATGTAACTTTTTTAATTTGCAAATAAACGGTATAGTTAAAAACACAGGGGGGGGGGGGGGGTCACTGTACCTGTAGCTGTCTGTTGTTGTCTCTGACGGCCTCCAGCAGCGAGTCATACTGACGAGCCTGGTCCGATTTGAAGCTCAGATCTCTCTCCAGACCCTCCTTCTCACTCTCCAGACGCTGAACGCACACACGCCAAAAAACAAACATCAATCATATACTTTTTCCCGTGCATTCCTCTCAGATATTTCCTCGTGATTGTGTGTCTCTGATTATGTCGGGTTGGGGGGATACTTAAAGAAAGTGATTCAGAACATTTAATGAAGGTAGTTCTGATAGCATTATTGTAATTGTTCCTTTCATTAACTTTTTGAAAGCTATAGTTATAACTTACTTTTTAGATTAGGAATTTATTGAATAAGATACTTTGCACATATAGGAGTTTCTTTTTAAACTACTGCAAGTACATTCATTCCCCACAAACTGAACAGCAGATATAACTTTTTTTCACTATACTATCATTTCTTAAGTCTTGTCTTGTTGGTATTTCTTTGAGGTTGTGTCAACCATTATGTCATTAATGTTTGGCAAGCAGATCACATGACCTCATTGTTGTGATGCTGCTGACACCTTTGTATTTTCCCACTGTCTCCATGGAGATCTGAACTAAGGGAGGAGTTTTATCACCTGAATGAAATGCTTCGATTCTTACCATCATGTCCTCCGTCATGTGGAGCAGCTCCTCTCTCAGACTGCTGAAGGTGGAGAGCAGCAGACGCATGCTCTTATCTGCAGTGAGACGAGTCTATACACACACACACACACACACACACACACACACACACACACACACACACACACACACACACACACACACACACACACACACACACACACACACACACACACACACACACACACACACACACACACACACACACACACACACACACACACACACACACACACACACACACACACACACACACACACACACACACACACACACACACACACACACACACACACACACACACACACACACACACACACAGGTGAGTTAACAGCAGGGAGGCATTTCATCTGACGTGCAAGTAAACCAACCATTGCAGATAAATACGTGTGTTTCATTACAGTATGATATATTCTGTTCAATGGGGAAGTGTGCTATACTTGGATTTTATTACGTTGCATGTTAAAAACTGACCTGCAGCAGGTAGCGGATTTGTTGTCTGGTCAGTTCAGAAGCTCCTTTGGGAAGCAGAGCCTCCACCTCCTCTTTTTCCACCTGAACACACACAGATATAATAGAAACAAATGAATAACACCGCCCAATGGAAAATCAAAAGATGAAGAAAATCCTATCACATTGATTTGATTCCAAAAATGTGTCATTATTACTCATGAATAGACTTTTAAAAAGGCCTTTGGTACCTTAAAGTGCATAAATACAAGAGATCCCAGTTCAATTCTTGTAAGAAAATATATATTTCGACTGAAGGAGGTTAAGATGTTCATCAAGAAGAATACTGTAAAACAGCCTGCCTAGTTTTCAGGAAACCTTTGAATCTTGATTAAACATAGATACATTTGAGGCTCTAAGTCGACTTCTTTGACACGTTCAGATTCATGAATCAGACGGGTGTGCTGCACGTTTGTTTCCCACCTTGTAGTCATTGCTGGGATCCAGGTGGTGTTTCCTGTAACACACACACACACAGGAAAGACAAACAATGAGGAGGACAGCATGACTGTGTGTGTGGGTGTGCATTTCATCATAGTGAAGACAAACATGTCCGTAGAATGGGGGTGAATCCACTAATGTGAGTAAAACGTAGGCAGCAGGTGGTGAACTATTTGTATTTGAGTGCAGACATGAATGTATTGCAGGTGATGGAACCGGTGTCGATAACAAATGAATAAAACGTAACTTCAGGGTTCATTGTCTTTGGAGGGAAAGGAGTAACGATCAGTTCAATAAGCTTTCTTATCAAGTAAAATAATGATTCTTTTCTTACACAGCACTGTCCCTTTCATTCTTGATTTGTCTTATATTTAAGACTGTTTTTATTTCACTTTTCAATGTATAATGCATTTCTTGAGCACTAAGTCTGTATGCTTGTAATGTGCTTTGTAAAGCACTGGATTGCCTTGTTGTTGAAAAGTGTTGTATTAACAAACTTAGTTGGCTTTAGTTTTAGTTTGCTGCCAGTCATTTTGAGTTGCTGAACTAAAAGTGTTCCCAGATATTCTTTACCTGAGTTTCTTTATTTCTGATATTTTATTTCCCTCAAGGTCCCTGTGGTGTCAGCAGGAGCAGTTTGAGTTCAACACAAGGACTAACTCGACCGAAACTCTGCCTCCACCTGTTCCAGCATGCTGATAATTACACCAAGCCAAGCAGCTACCTCCAATAAAAAACATCCCACGGCTGTTCCCAGAACTCTACCAACCTTCTACCAGCTGTTCCCAGAACTCTACCAAGCTCTACCAGCTGTTCCCAGAACTCTACCAACCTGGGCCAACCTTCTACCAACCTGGGCTGTTCCCAGAACTCTACCAAGCTCTACCAGCTGTTCCCAGAACTCTACCAAGCTCTACCAGCCTGGGCTGTTCCCAGAACTCTACCAACCTTCTACCAGCCTGGGCTGTTCCCAGAACTCTACCAACCTTCTACCAACCTGGGCTGTTCCCAGAACTCTACCAACCTTCTACCAACCTGGGCTGTTCCCAGAACTCTACCAAGCTCTACCAACCTGGGCTGTTCCCAGAACTCTACCAAGCTCTACCAGCTGTTCCCAGAACTCTACCAAGCTCTACCAGCTGTTCCCAGAACTCGACCAACCTTCCTGCAACTTGATATAATCAGATTGTGAATGATCAAAGATGAAAAAGCGTTATGAGAAATACCTATGAACCTGTCAGTGTCAGAGAGGAACGCCATATCTACGAGCTTTAGTTAGTGCGTCATTTCTTAAGATCAGTGGGATTGTCATTACATATACACTCTTGTACATGTATCCAAAGTTATACCTAATAAAGTGAAAATTAGTTTTTCATTTTGTTTCTTGTAATTTATCTGCATTTTTTTAGTTAGTTCATTCGAATCGTGCGGGGTCCTTTTTAATTAAATCCTGTCATCAATTGAGTTGCTTCCTACAGCAAAGTCTGATGTTTAATCATTGAAATACATGTCTGACCATGTTTCTTGATATCTACATATACAGGATATAATTAAGCAATATTTTGCAGATGATATTGGTGCTTTAAAGGGGACATATTACATTACATGTCACTTGTTAGACGCTTTTATCCAAAGCGACTAACATACTCAATACTGTGGACAATCCCCACAGGAGCAATTTGGGGTGAAGTGTCTCAGGGACACAACGACATGCTGACTGCAGTGGGGTTTGAACCTGTGACCCCCTGATCCCAACACCAACGCACTACCCACTGCACCACACGCCCCCTACATATCCTACGTGTTGTCAGATTCATACTTGTGTGTGTTTCGGTATTCTACTAGAACAAGTTTGCTTGATTTACTTGCTATAATTACACTTTATACTTCTCATACTGTCTGTCTGAATGTACCTGTATTCACCCTCTGTCTGAATGTATGATCACAGGCACTGAGTTGTTCATGTTACATCCACTTTAAAAACTGTAGCTTTTCACATGATTTCTTACAAGAAATGTGGATAAGATGATCCAATATGTCCATTCAGCAAATGTTTATAGCTTATGTCATAATAAATATTGTATTAATGTATTGAACAGCTTTGCAGCCATCTTGATTTGATCTTTTCTGTCATTGTTTAACAGTAAACTATTTAATTCTGTTTATTCTGCCAGCTGCTCGTGAAACAGTTTCTCTTCCTCCTCAGGACTCTGGATAAAAACTGTGAAGTAAGTAAAGAAACTATCATATTTCTCTCTAATGCTGTATAACATCACATTTGAATATTAACATATCTAGCACTTTGAACTAAACCCCACCTCTGCAATTGTATGAACTCAGGAACATCTGAATGCTGCATTCATGTTCACGCTTACAGAGTGGGAAAATAAACCGAAGCTAGCCGGTAAATGTTTGATAGCAGGATTTGTGACGCGTTGCACCGAATCTGCATGATGTCTGAAAAAGTAAGATATGTTGTCTTATTGTATTTAATGTGGACATCACTAACTTTAAAAATAAAATTGTCGATACATTTCCTATGATAGACCCTATGAAACTCAAAGATCAGACATTGAAGCATGTTTAATATTTACATGTGTATAGAGACTTCTTGCACTATTTTTTATTTGTGTTGTTGTATTTAATTATATATGTTGCATCGTTGGAGGAGCTCAGGTCAGAAGAATTGCATTGCCATTTCTACACTGTAGCTTATGTGCATATGACAATGAATCTTTGAATCAATAGCTTCTCGGGAACTTCCCTAGAAGACGCTCCAAGGTTAAGATGAATTGGCCATGAGGACATCATTTTACATTGAGCATAAAACAGACAATGATATATGTTTTCTAATAAACCCTAATGTGGACAGATGAACGTCTGAAATGCACTCACTGTCCGCGGATCTTGGACACGTGCTCGGAGATGCAGGAGTGGATGTCGCAGTTCTTCCTGTAGACCTCGGCCAGCAGCTCTCCGAAGTAACGCGTGTCCATCTTCGTCTCCGTGGGCATTTCCCTCACCTCCGTCCTGACGGTCTTTATCACCGGCGGTGCCAGGCGCACCACGTTGATGATTTCCATCTCTTCTATCTCCACTCTCGCCTCTTCCTCTTCTTCTTCTTGTTCTTCTTCTTCTTCCTCTTCCTCTTCCTCTTTGTCTTCCTCAACCAACACCTCCTCCTCCTGGAAGAAACAGGTCGAGTTAGTTTCTGCCTCCTCCTCACACTTTTTATATTAAAAATTAAAGTAAAATAATGTTGTCTATAATCATTTGACTCCAGGTGCTTCGTCTTTAAAGTCGCACACCTATAGCGTCAAAACATATCTTTTATTAACGTTTTGAATGCCTTTAATCTGTTAGCTCCAGAATACATGTTTCAGTTTGTCTACATTGCTAACAGGTATTAAATCCATAACACTGTTTCATTGTAAGTGTTCCCAGTGTCTGATTGAGAAATGATGAGTTGGGAAAGACAGAAAAATGCGAAAACACCAATGTCCAAGGTCACAGGTTTGACATTTTAACAGATAAGGACAAATGTGTAATACTGCAAACGGTCAACAAAATAAAGTGCCAAAACCAGTGTGTGTTCAACCTGTTTTTGTAGAATAACATTTGATTTTTGCTCACAGATTTACGGATTACACACATGGTATTCAGAAGTCAGTTTGATAATGTCATGTTTCAACTTCTCCGACAAAGTAATTACAACAAATCCCTCCCGTCCTCAGCCTCCTGTCACACAGCTGCCAACATGAAAAGATCAGAGGAGCACAATAAGTTTAACCTCCACCTTATGTCTTCTATGATCCTCTGACAAAATAATTGCGTATAATTGTTCCAGAACGCCAAGTCCCTCAAACTCTCAAGTATACTTACAATGCCTCACAATCACCTGTGCCTGCAGCAAACAAATGATATCAAGTTCAACCGTTGTTTAAGCTCATGCCTCAGGGAGACAGTCAAGTCCCTCCTCAACAACATCGGGGAAACAATTCCTTTATCAAAGTCAAAGTCAAGTCAACTTAAATGTCAATCTTTCAGTTTGTGTGTACAGACAGAGAGATCGAAATAACGCTTCCCACAATCCCAAATACAAAAATACAATTATATAAAAAGCATTGAATGTTGTAGGAATAAGCCCTTAAACCTGGAAATGACATGTCTGCTCCTCCTGTTCCTTCTAAGTCCATTTTTCTTTGGGTAGGTGTCTAAAGGTAAGTCTGTGTTGAACACAAGTTAAACATGTATCCACATTTCCTTGGACAACTTAAAATAATACAGTAAATATCCAGCCTGCTTTAAAATCATTAAGTGGTGTATATTTGTGAAGATCACATTGCATACACGTTTCATATACATGTGTTTGCCACAAAGTTTATTTTCTGCAATATTCTTAAACCTAATGGTAAGATCCCATTGGCCTTTTTGTCGTGGGAACCAGGGCAACGCTAACTTCAGGGTCGGCCTACAAGAATGCGTCATCCCTGCAGCACTGCATTCTCATGTGGAAACAGGAAAGGGAATGCTGCAAACTGCAACCACTAAGCTGCTGAGGCGCAGAAAGCAATGTGGAAAAACAAGACTAAAAGTCGATATTTGAGGTGTTTAATCCCTTCTTGGTGAGCTAAGATCTCCTCTTGTCATTCTGCTCTAAGTCACTGCAGCGACGCATGAATCTGAGCCCAACACACGTCTTTTATCGGCATGTGGCAAAAGAGACCCCGTTTACACGAGGACGATACGGGTTGTATCCGCATAGTTTCTCTTGCGTATCGCCCTTTCGTTCACACGAGGCCGTAACAAAACGATAGAAACGGACCCCGCAAACGATAACGGGTCCCAAGGTGGATAGATCTGCAAACGAAACGCTCTGGGGGCCAAACGGCTCCGTGTGTACGTCCTATACGATCATTTTCTGATAACGATGAAATAGCCCCGCCTCTCCCCACGTCTCCCTCTCCCCACGTCTCCCTCTCCCCACGTCTCCTGCTCAGAGATCAGCTGCTGGGCTCTCAGAAGAGGGGGAGGAAAAGAGAGGCTCCGTTTATTATTTTTATATTATTATATAGAGTCGTTATCAATTTGTTTTAAAGCTCAATAAATAACAAAGAAGACCTCTGACCGGCACTTTTCTAATTTTGTAGCCTACGGAAGATTTCAACTTTAACGGACATGTTGACCGGCGAAAAAACATTTTAACGGAAACTCTGCTGCACGGTGGACTACCGGAGAGATTTACAGCAGGAGAACACGCCGTCCACCGCGGAGAATAAACAGAAGGGAAACCATGGCAACCATGCTCCGGGGTCTTCCTCGCTGCTTGTGGTGTATTTTGTGTTGGCAACAGTGCCACTTACAGGCCTGGCATATGTACTACAGCGTTTCCAGCATTTCCAGCGTTTCCAGCGGTCTCGTGTGAACGGACACGTTAAATTAATCGAATGCGTGTGAACGGAAGACTTTTTTGAAAACGCATACGGTGCGTAAATGCAAACGTTCCCGTGTAAATGGGGTCAGAGAGAAGTCACACAGTTGTTACATAACCTGTTATCTGACACACATAGTGAGCGGCCTTCTGTGGGTGCTCTTTACTTTCACTGTGCAAATAGCAGTCTGTCAAACTCTGTCTGCTGACACATTACCACCGAGCATTCATTATGTTTGCCTTGTCTAGATTGAAACTCCTGTGATGCACTGGTACAAACTGGTTGTTAAAAAAACACTTTCTTTCTTTTAAATTCTTCAGACCTTCTGATGCTAGAGGACAGAGTAGAGTGAGGAAAGAAGTTTGGCTCTTCTTTTTCGTTGGTGAAAGACACGTTGTTTGGCTTTATGTCAGGTGTGTGTCAGCCTGATTTAACCTTTGCGTCATAAAGATAAAACTAAATCTAGGAAGGCAGATGCTCCTCTGGCCCGCGGCCCATCGGTCCCTTCAAATGCAATCAATCTTATAGGTATGTGTTTCGTTTACTGATTTATATTTCTGTCAAATCTGCAACTCACAAACAGGTGTGTGAATGTTATGTCCTTTCACATAGTACGCCATAATGCCATCTTTCAGCCAATCACATGCTAAAGCCACTCTCACTCAACTTGCCTACGTTTAAATGCACAAATATTCCTGAAAATGATATCACATTAATATCAGCGTAGCTTCTCAATGTTTCTGTTTTTAATTACAACAGCAGCACTTACACTGTAAAGCTGCATGTGTTGTTAAGTTTCAATGCTGCTTTGCACAAATCCTGAAACCAAGCTCAGTTTCACCCGTTCCCTTCTGATGTCCTCTTCGTACACATCACTGCACAATGTATAACCAACTGAAATGGCCTTCATTAAATGTAAGAAGACACGCATTGGCTTCAGCTGATATTTAAATGCATTTATCTTAACTATCCCCCTTATTTAAGGCAGTATTTTCTACCCTACTCGCCAAATCATCAAGTTAGACACTGTCCAGATTTATTTCTCTGTCCCCTCTGCAAAAAAATCTATTGTCAGAAGAGCGTTGATGTTCAAAGCCCGAACAGACTGGAACACTTTACCTGCTGCTATTAGATCTCTTGCATCATTGGGTATGTTTAAACATTATCATCTCACTTTCAGCTGCTCTGCACTTGTTATTGATGAAACTGATATTGATGAAACTGATCTGCTCGACTGTCTCTCAAATTGTAATGATTGTAATGATTGTATGTATTACTTGAATTTTAACAGACTGTACGTGGTTTGTCATGTTTTGCTTTTTGTCATTTTGTTTTTGTATGTCTGTAAGTTGTTGCTGTGTTCGGGACCCCCTTGAAAACGAGATGACGCATCTCAAGGGGTTTATCCCAATAAATAACATTTCTATATATGAAATCTGGGATTTAAAACTGGCTCGTAATACCCTTTGATTTGGGAAGTTCATGCTGTAGAGAGTTACTTTTCTTTGTAAACCAGAAGGCAGAAATTGAAGGATTTGTAAAAATGTTTAAAAAAGATCATGAAGGGATCTTTTAATCCATGTTGATGAGAATATCCAGGCTTGCTATTTTTAATGCTGCAAACCATCAGGGAGAACATTTAGTCGAATTCCTTCTGAGATATCCAAACTGTGTCTGTGCAGAGCGGTCACGCCACATTCCTCCTGATCCAGGGGAACAGTAAGAGCTTCCCACTGCAGTTCTAGCTGCACCGCCCTCAACCGTAAGGCTTTACAGAGGGTGGTGAAAACTGCACAGAACATCACCAGGACGGAGCTGCCATCCGTGGAGGACCTCTACTCCCAGCGGCTCAGGAAGAGAGCCCTCAGGATTATAAAAGACCCCCATCCCCCCAGCCACAAACTGTTCTGTCTGCTGCCGTCTGGCAGGCGGTACCGCAGCATCAGAACAAAGACCACCAGACTCAGAGACAGCTTCATCCCACAGGCAATAAGACTGTTAAACACCTGAACTGCTGAAACAACATCCATAACATTCATCTGGCTGCTACTTAGAAATGATTTATCTTATATTCCCCTTGTATATAGACTCTTATTGCACTATTTCACTTTTTTTTACTATTTTCTTTTTGTATTTACTTGCACCATTTTTTTCTGTTATTGTGTTGCTCTGTTGGAGGAGCCTGTGACCTCAGATTGTCATCGTCATAACTACACTGTAGCTATGTTCGTATGACCAATAAAAGCCTTGAACCTTGAGCAGGTGAAGTTAACACTACTGTGCCATTGGAGGGTCAGCAGCCCTGCAGCTTCAATTCATGTTCACTCTCTGTAGCCCGAAACAACCAGTCACTCGTCTAAAATCTGACCAAAAGTGGGTCAAACTTTGGCATTATTGCACTATACAGTTCAAGCATTATTGTTTTTAGAATCAAAGTCATTATTTATATTACAATGCTACTGGATATATTGCAATATACATATTTGTCCATATTGTTTGTTATCTATTGTAGTACAAAGTGCACATGTTTACATTAACTTCTCTATGTAAAGTATATATTTGTTAGACAAAATCCAATTTCGAGGGAAGTGCTTCTGATTCTGATTCTGACAGCTAACTGAAACCGGTCATGTGTGGTCCCAATTTCTAGAAAAACTTGATCCATCACAACACCAAAGTATCGCAATTAAATGTATATCCATCATGAAGTTCAACAATTATCACACACACGTATCTTTCAACAGCTCCATAATGCTGGAAATAACTCTAATGCATTTGATAATTAATATTGGCCATGAGCCAGGGAAAGCAACATAAAACATTTGACATAACTTAAAGAACATATTCTATGCGCTATGCATTACGCACCTCAGTGTTTGAATAAAGGCTTGGCACTCGCTGACACACAGCTCTGGTATCTGACAGTGTGCGCTCGTAAATAAAACACGTCTGTCGGTGTGAAACTTGAAGTTTGTTTTATGACCCTGCAGAAGTCAGAGGTCAGGACCAAAGGTGGCTACTTCTCAGGCAGTTATTATTACTGTCAATATGTCGTAATGCAGAGCGAAGTGTGAGACAGAGAGGATTGAGGAGCGTCTGTTTGTGATAGCATTGAGGAGGGTGTGGCTGCTATGCTAACATGCCTCTCATTCCTGCGCAGAGAGTGAGAGGATGACCTGAAGCGGTGCTCATACAGAAACATGAGCTTCTTATCCCCAGACATACTGGCAGAGATCTAATACATATCAGTTCATTTTAATTACATGTATTCCTTCCTTTCACAGGGTTCTTACAGCTGAAACAAGTTAGAGTTAAGACTTTTTCTAATGCCACTTGGAGTGAAATGAATCAGGACAAAAAGAGAATCTTTTTTCCTGAAACTTTCAGAGTCTCTTTACACAGAGGGGACACATGTTGATGTAGAAGAGACATGAAGAAGAGGGGACACATGTTGATGTAGAAGAGACATGTGGAAGAGGGGTCACATGTTGATGTAGAAGAGACATGAAGAAGAGGGGACACATGTTGATGTAGAAGAGACATGAAGAAGAGGGGACACATGTTGATGTAGAAGAGACATGAAGAAGAGGGGACACATGTTGATGTAGAAGAGACATGAAGAAGAGGGGACACATGTTGATGTGGAAGAGACATGAAGAAGAGGGGACACATGTTGATGTAGAAGAGACATGAAGAAGAGGGGACACATGTTGATGTAGAAGAGACATGAAGAAGAGGGGACACATGCTGATGTAGAAGAGACATGAAGAAGAGGGGACACATGTTGATGTAGAAGAGACATGGAGAAGAGGGGACACATGTTGATGTAGAAGAGACGTGAAGAAGAGGGGACACATGTTGATGTAGAAGAGACATGAAGAAGAGGGGACACATGCTGATGTAGAAGAGACATGAAGAAGAGGGGACACATGTTGATGTAGAAGAGACATGGAGAAGTGGATTTTGCGTAATAGGTGACCTTTAACAAATTATTTCATATAAAGACTTTTTTGCAGTGAAAAAAAGTTAAATAATCTTCTTTAAAGGTTGAAAATCACGCTGAATTTGAAATAATAATACGCCTCCTAAACATTGGCTAGTCTCGGTATAATTAGTTGAATAAACAACTGTTGTTAAATGTTTGCTTTCCCATGTCACTAGCTACAGTAAATCCTGGCCGTCAACCAAATATTGGTGTTGTTTATCTTTTAAAAATAAATATTTGCCCAATTATTTTGAGAAATATTGCAACGTCAGCAAAAAACGGTAAATGAAATGTTAAAGACTTTGGAAATATTGATTACAAATAATAAACAAACACATATGTCTCCAAGGGGAAACTGTAGTCAGGTGATTCTGACAGAGATTCATTTGCTGCTAACCTGCAGACGCTAAATTCCACTTGTACTGTAGAATGTGTGGGTGTGCTTGTGCATGTGAGTTAGCAGGAAGACTGACCTAGAAAAGGGTGAGAGCCCAAGGAAGCACTCTGAGGACATTTCATCTGTTCTGTGTAAGTTCAGACCGAAGTCAAGATCCAGTTAAATTCTTCCATCGGAAAATCAATGAGTCGATTCCTGCAGTGTGAGGTCAAGATAACTGTTTCTCTTCCTCTCAAAAGTTCCTGTAGATGTGATTAAACATTGGGTGTTTTTAAGGTACATTTGATCTTGTGCAATAGTCTCCAAAAAAGCAGCACTTTCCTGTTTCAAATGCAAAAATCAATCCAAGTTTTTTCAGTATCACAAGCCGACTGATCTAGTTTCTCTTCAACGGGCTGTGAAAAGAGACGGTAACCGAATACACCAACTCAATACATCATCAGCTCTTTACCGTGTGTGTGTGTGTGTGTGTGTGTGTGTGTGTGTGTGTGTGTGTGTGTGTGTGTGTGTGTGTGTGTGTGTGTGTGTGTGTGTGTGTGTGTGTGTGTGTGTGTGTGTGTGTGAGTGTGTGTGTGTGTTGATACTGGAGAGCTGGGGGTCACTTTACCACACAGGCTCTCTGTGTGCAAACTGCAAAACATCTCCGTCTTATCGAGTCATTCCTGTGAGTCTGAGAATATTTCCACCTGTAGCTGCTATCAAACTGTTTTCAAACATTTGTTCAAGTATGTTACAAAATGAAGTCTGATATTTGTCCAAAACCTGACGAATTTGTTCTGATGCAAAGATGCACACACTTACCTAATGAGTTTTTGTATCATAGCTTCATCATTTACATCTCATTTAGGAATACATTTAGTCTTTCAATGCATTGATTTTAGTTCATTCTGCTTTTTTTGTAATACTCAAACAATGTTTGTTGTTGTCTGCACTGTGTACTAGTTCGTACCTGCAATTGTGTGAAGTATTCTTACTGCATTGTCAGATTGTATCCCTTTTAGGAAATACAGTACTAGAGAAACGGCTTGATAAGATTGGAGATTATTGTGATAGTGGGATCAAAAAAATAAGACAGATGTATGAAAATAAGAGTACAAAATAAAACCCATCCCCCCGACTACACACTGTACCTACCTTTCCTACAAACACACACCTATTCAGCTATTTTAACTGCAAACAGGTTTAAAACCAGCTACCATGATGTCAGAACTGGCACATGGCAAGAATTGTTTTACTCTCGTCTCTGTTCCCTCACAAAGTAGCTAAATTAAGTTTTATATTTTGATATCAAAGATACACTCATCAACATCGGGAAAATAACTGTTGGGATCAAACTAAACGCTGAGTAACTGCTCCAAGAGGAACGTAGGAGAGTCCTAATTAAAGCTAAGCTAAGAAAGCTAGTAGCTAAGACTAAAGCTAGCCACATGTTCTTGTCTGGAAATAAGATGGATAAAGTCTGCAAACCTACGATACTTGTTGCTCAAAGTTCATGACATCATTTCCTGAATCTTTAGTATGCTGACAGTGTTGTCTGAACAGAGGATTTACTAATTGTTGTTGCTGTGGTTTACATTCGTCCTGAGACATATCCAAGAAATGCACATGAGGAATGTCTTTGTTCCGTGTTGTTTATCTGTAACACAAATAGACTACAGATGCATTTCGTTGTGCAAACCTGTGTTGCAGAATCACACGACACAACATAAAATAAATGTATTCTTGCTCATACAGCATTAGTTTAGTGTGAGAACACAAACATGTAGGGGCCACAAAGAAGCATTCATGAGGTGCAAGCTGACTATATGCAAAACATGGCTGTAAAACTGTATAGCATGCAAAACTGTGAACTGTGGTGACACTGTAGAAAGGAGGATTGTAAAGCTTTACATTCCTGTTGGTTGCCAAGTTCTTCCTCCACAATGGCGATGTAAGTGAACTACAAATCAAATGTATCCTCGTACAGAATCTTATTGATACTTATTTAATTAAAGATTGTACAGGTAGTAAACAAACATGACATCCTTCTCTGTCGTCACCACAATGTGACACACTTCTTCTCTCTCCTGTAATTAAGTCTGAATGCTTCACATACCATGCAGCAGTGAGGAAAAACCCTTAAGAAGCAGCTGAAGACAGACAAAACTATTTGAAGAAGGAATGCAGCTTAAGATCATCACCGTTTCTCAGACTTAACACTAGCGTCATCTTCACTGTGGAAGACAGGCAGCAACTATAAGATGACAAAATCTGTCCTCACAGTAGTGGACATGTCTATCAGTGCCGCTTCAACACACTTCAACTTCAACCTGCATGCCAAACAAACAATCTCACACCTTCACTCTCAATGGCTTTGACTTTTGACACCACTCAAAGTGAACTGTTCACCTGATAAGAACTGTTATGGTGCTTTTTGTGGGTTTCCCTTTCCTGTAGTGTGTTATATAGTTTTCTGTGCATGTAAATGGTCTGCAAAGGCTAAAATCCCTGTGTTCCCTCCAGGGGGAGTTTCTCTCCCACACACTCCCCTCCCCCCCTGCCTGAAATGCATCCATTGGACTCCTTTGTTTACTTCCAGAACTTAGTGGCATCCCTATGTAACACTCACGCTTCTATTGGCTAGAGCTCCAACACATATTAAATTATAGGCTAAGAGGCGGGACATCTCTAATGGCGCTTTTCCACTGCAGGGCCTCGCTCAGCTTAGTACGGTACGGCTAGGCCTCGTTAGGCCTTGTTAGGTCAGGCTCACTTTATGCTGTGTTTCCATTACAGTTTAGTAGCTGGGGCAGTAACTATAGTAACGCAGTGTAGGCGGAGCCGTGACGTCATCTTCAATGCGAACCACAAAACCAACATCAGCCGTTAGCTGTTAGCCCTCAGAGCTCACAGCTCCTCATATCTGCTCAGAAACTAGACAAAAGTTAAACAAGTACAAACCACAGACTGTCTGTGTCATGGCGAATACAGTCGCTGCTTTATTTATGTCTGTAGGCCGTTGTTGTGAGTGTGGACGGTCGGAGCATATACTGGGTTAGCTTAGCCAATCTCCATTCAGACAACACGCATTTTAAAAGGTGTCTCGCCTGCCGTCTGTCTGCAGACTTGTCAAAGCATTAATTCATGGTTTTTACTAACCGGTATCAGTATGTTGTTACTGCGGCATTATTTTTAAACGTGTATTACAATTAAATCACGGTCAAATATGTTCATCTTGTTGTAGTTGCCAGCGATTCTCTCACTAGTTTAGCATACTCAGCCCGGTTGTTGGCCCGGAAAGAACTCGATTTTGGAGAGCCAGAAAACTGTGAAAAAGTACCCGCTAGCCGGAACTAGGCCTAGTGGAAACGCAACCAAAAACGGGCCGGGCACGGCACGGCACGCTTAAACCGCGCTCCACGCTGTATTGGAAATGCGCCATTAGTGGTTAACCAATCACAACAGAGCCGGCCAGCAAACCAATCAGAGCAGGCACCCGTGAAAACAAAGTCACAACATTCCATACATTCAAACGTCAGTATTTACTATTTTATAAACCTAAAAATCCCCCAAAAAACTGACCTCAACCAAAAAAAAAACAAATTAGGGACTAGTTAGCATTTCAAACAATTCGCCAAATACAATACTCCAACCAAATGTCGCATTACAAACAGGAATAATTCTTATGGGAAATCCATACTTTACTGCAACAGCAGGAATAATCAGGTAATTACATTCACAATTATAGCCTGTACCGACCTGTAAACCCAGCGTACATCTGAAGAGGCTGAATAATAATATGAGGTAATAAGACCTCACTGTGTATGTGTGTGTGTGTGTGTGTGTGTGTGTGTGTGTGTGTGTGTGTGTGTGTGTGTGTGTAGAAGATAAATCTTTTACTACAGGTGCGTATAGCGTCCTGTTTTTATGTGTTGCACCTTCATGAGGGAGATAGGTTATTGTAGAGAATAACACATAAGCCGGTTAGTTTACCACACCTTCTACCTCATTGTGAATACTTCATGTTTTGTTCGTTTTGGCAACATATTTTTTAGTCACTGTTGTCAAAAGCAACGACAACATGCAGTAAAACGATTAGTGGTTTTCTCGCAGGGCGTGTAACATAACATGAATTCTTTCTCAGGCTCTTGATTAATATATACCGTTTCAATTTTCACATGGACATAAATTAGCTGTCTTTTAATTACACTTCATATTCTGACACCTTTAATTTCCTTGCACCTCCTGACTTTTTAAGGAGCGTCCCCAACATTTAACAACTTTTGAGTCTGCACCACACACACACACACACACACACACACACACACACACACACACACACACACACACACACACACACACACACACACACACACACACACACACACACACACACACACACACACACACACACACACACACACACACACACACACACACACACACACACACACACACACACACACACACACACACACACACACACCTCTCAGGATTCTGATGTCCACAAAATGAATCAATCATAAGTTGAAACATATGAATAAAGATGAATGTCATAAATCAAAGGCTGAGAGACACTCCCTCTTAAAGAGGTGTGGACCAAACGTCACGGTGTGTGTCCTCATACAACAACAAAAGAAAGACTCATTAATAGTTGTAACGAAAAAATTACTACAGATGACGAACAATTATATCCCAATCATTTGGGAAGACACGTTGACTTAAAATAAGGTGCGACAGGTTCCAATTATCTTTTTACCGTTGCAGAGTCTAGCAATTTGTCTTGTCTTTATTCTAATTTGTTGTACTTTTATTATGGACCTTTGCAAAGAGTGTATTGTGGATTTCTTAAAATGTTTTTAGATCTTTGTTTCCTGGTTTGTTTGTCACCAGGATTACAGAAGAACCACTGGGGTCTTCATGAAACTATGGTGGAGGGCTGAACAACAGGCAAAGGAAGAACAAATGTACTGTTTTTTAAACTTAAAAAAATCCCTTTCGAAGGACAATAAAGAGCAGAACTGAACAATGAAACACTCAACAATTAAATCTAAAGCCAAGAAGTTTATAGATAATCATTATATGTATTAGTTCCAGCCTTAAAGGGCCCATGTCATGCTTTTCTGGTTATCACCCGTCCCCTTGTGTGTTATGAAGGTTTTTCTGCATGTAAACGGTCTGCAGAGTCACAAACCCTCAAAGTACACCCTGTAGCGAGTAAAGCTCTAACACAGAAAAGACCTGTCTATGCTGCCCCAGAACGCCTCGTTGGACATTTCTCTTTTCCATTGTTTGCTTCTTGGGTATAGTGACGTATTTCGGGTATAGTTACGTTACGTTACGTCCGCAGAGCCGTTAGGTTTGGACCAATCCGCGGACTTCCTCACACACACACACACACTCGGCGGGACGTTGCGAGGCTCGCTGCTGCGAGGAGCGGGACACTGTGAGCTGGCTCACTGGCGTGGGGTCGGCGAGACAGCGAGACACCGCGGAACTCAGCCTGGGCACACACACAAACTCCCAGCCAGGCTGCGGGTGTGTGTGTGTTTCAGGCTGGGTTTCGCTGTGTCTCGCAGACGGCCACTGGGCTCACAGGGAGGGGGGGGGCAGGAGCTCCAACAAGCCGTTTAGGACAGAGAGTGAATACACATACTATACAGAGATGCTGTATGAGAAACCAATGTGAGTTTGGAAAATTGCCCAATATACATTTATTCTAGTAGACCTCAACAATGGAATTATGATCAGTAGAAATGGCCATGACATGGGACCTTTAAGGTGACGACTACGCTGCCAAAACAACTTACTTTGAACATTCTTTTGTGACTTTGATGCCAGTACAAAAAGTCTTCAAAGCACAGCCGCTTTAAACAGGTCACGTCCCTGTTTTGACAGCGGCCATTTATACAAGACGCCACAGGTTTAAACTACAGGAATGCAGGCAGCCACAGAAAAAGGCCGGGACACACCCAGCTGAAACACCCACCCTGCATGCATTTGTCAGTGTTGCGACAGTTGACGCGGCTGTGATTATGAACAAAGTGCTGTTGTAAGAATGAGGACATGGAGGCAGGGCGTAGACTGCTCACAGAGACTGGAGCATGCAAGAGCAGTGACTTGCCCCTGGCTGAAAGGAGAGGATTTAAAAAATAAATAAATATATACTACTAATGCACGTTCATACAACCACCTGTTCCCATGCTGAGGTTTCATTCTGATGGGTGTGTTTCCAATGAACCAGCATATGGACTTACACACACACACACACACACACACTTCGGTTTATTTAACTTATTTGAGTTTCTATTTTAACGAATGTTACGGATGTGTAAAAGCAAGAAATGTGTGATTCCATGCAGGCGTTACGATTCGACGTATTGCAATTTCTTCAATCTAATTTGAGGTCATAGTATAGAGTGTGATACAGTATGAGAGATACTCTATTTGGAAAAGCTTAGATTAAAAAATGCAGAAGGATGGGAAGTGTTGATAAGGGACCAGTGTGGAAATATGTGGTAAGATATCCGAGGGATTAATACTGTAATTTAAGAAGCTGTTTATTTGTTTCATGTATTCTTGTTTCCCAACATGGATCCTTGACATTTGAAAATAACATATGTCCCAGTAAGTTGTTTTTGTTATTAAAATGGAAAAGGGATATGTATTTGATGTATTCTTAAAACCGATCCACAATTACATAACATTATATTGCTCAATTACTCAGGAGTAACGATATTTCCACACCTTCTTCGTGTACTACAGAAGGTTGTACTTCAGACTATGACTCATCAGGAGGGTTGGAACGAACCGCAATGCCAGCTTTGATTCGACCAAAAGAAATGGAGAACTTGGACACTGTGGTTTCACTACAAATCACCAGCTTACAATAAATGTAAATTGCACAGAAGTAAAAACAGTTTTTTGTTTGTGTGTACTTGCCTCCTCCCCAACACTGAACACTGATGAAGACATCCCACTGGTGCTCTGAAACAACAGACAAGACGAGGGGGAGAAAAATAAGAGATTGTCAGTTTCCAACAGAAAATAAAAACACTTCAGTCCACTTTGTTGAAGCTAGAGCAAATCAATAAAAAAGGTTTGCCTATGACACACACATTTCATATTAATATATACAGATACATCTTGATTCAGCCGCAACTAACCACATTAGTTACTACTGCATTCAAAATGATCTAAACTGTGTCTAAGTACTCTTGTAGTACTCTTTTTCATACAAAAATGTCCACAAATGGTGTACTTCAACCTCTCAAATATGTGGGTCAAATCCTATTAAAGTGAATATCTTTGGATTTTGAGCTGACAAACGCATCAGGTTTGAAAACATCACCTCAGACTTAGGACTGGGATGGACATTTTTCTACATTTTATAGAGCAACTAACCGATTAAATAAGAAAAGTTATTGTTAGTTGCAGCCATTACTGTCCAGCCAATCAGAATGAAGAAATCCTGAGATTAGAGAGTAAATTAATCCGTTGTGGGTCCCTGAAAGTCAATTAAAAAAGACAAATGAAGTGAAAGTTAAGCAGTTTATTTCAGTGGTGTCAGGTAGTCAGGTAGAAATATGTGTTTTTCTTCAAATGTGAGGGAGTGCCATTTAGCAGAGTCAGACCGGGTGCGGCACAACGTCTCTATCAAACACGTCATTTAGCATTTAGCTCGCAATTACCCAAACTGCAAAACCTGAATTAGTCAACTACATCAACACAAGAAGCAGGCAAAAGGGAAACCTAGCAGGACCTGACATGCTGCTGCACTCGATACTAGACAGAGATTACACTAAAGCAGTAGTGGAAGGAATATTTTAGATCACAGAGGGAGATATCATTTGGATGTTGTCAACTGTTTGTAAATCCTCCCAAGGCAGGGCATTCAGGAAGAGATGTTTTATCAGACAGAGACTCTGGCAGGTGCAGGATTAAGACTGGATCCAAGTGATGAGTAATCAATGAAGAGAAGGAGTCAGATCAAGCCGAGATAAAGCATGTTAGCATAAAGGCCTGCAACACTGTCTTAATGTTAATCGCTTAGTTCAGGGGTGTCAAACTCAAGGCCCGGGGGCCAAATCCAGCCCGCGACTTCATTTTGTGCGGCCCCACAAGAGCTTGCAAAGAATATAATTATTAATTATACGGTTACGTGCCGCTTTACAGGAGCCCGTTGCCCATACATGGAGCACAATGCATCTCAAATATGCCTTTTTTCTTAATTATATATATATGACTTTTTCTTCAAAATGTCACTTCTTTTTTTTTTGATTGTGACTTTTTTTCCAGAATTTGGTTTTTCTTTTCAAATCATTTTGTGACATTCTCACTGAAGAGACTTGCAATTATTTGCCCTAGACTTCTGCTTTCAGACGTAGTTAATTATGAAGTTATTACCCTATCCGATAACAATCCAATGCAGAGCCAGTAATGTAATATAATACATTATTTTATATATATGATGTATTTTATATATGTATGTTTATATAGTCTTAAAGTTACAACCGGCCCTTTGAGTGCAACCATAATGGGAATGTGGCCCGCCATGAAATTGAGTTTGACACCCCTGGCTTAGTTGATATGCAAAGTGCAGGAATGGTGAGAGTTTTCTAAATCCTCAACGAAATGTGAGCAGATAATGTGTCTGTGTAAGACTTGAGAAGACTTTAAACCAAACCACATCAAGAAAATCTAAAAACCGGTTCCTCTGCTCGACAAAAGCACAAGCTAAATTTGCACATCAGTGTTTGCTGGATCATTTTGTATTTTTCAATGTAGCAATGTCAAATTATTAAAAATAGGTTTTGTCTTTTGAACAGCTAGAACATATAGTACATGTCCATCACACCAAATTACCATGTCTGGCAAATGTTAAATTAATATTCCTAACTGTGAAAGATGTTGTGTTTCTCTTTTTATTAAGAATACTTTTTGGAATTTTAGCATTTAATTGACAGCAGTTGAAATGAAAGGCATGGGACAGCATTGAGCCCGCAACTAACAATTACATTCATCATTACTTAATCAGATTTTTACTTTTAATCAATCATTTTGCATAGAAACACATTTAATTCTCTCCTTTCTGTATTAAAATGTGCATCTGGGGTCGTGGCAAAAGTCTCTCTGTCTTAACATTAGCTTGGTCATATATGTATTATATTCACATATTTATCTCTGGCTATTAACTGTAAGAATGTGATGCACAGTGTCAGAAGTCGTTGATGTGGTAAACATGCTCACACTGCTGAGGTTTTTTCTGACAGCTGTTACATCATGCATTCAAACGCTTTGTGACTGACACACTAATACACAATCTCAGACATGTAACAGCACACTGGGATCAGTACCTGGCGTGTGGACTCTTTTCACACAACAGATGAATATTCTGCTAATTATAAACCTGTTCTCATCTCCAAAATGAATTGTATTATTAGTATATTTTGAGATACTAACTCAACTCAAAATAATTACTAAGTAGAGCAAAATAAAGACTTAGAAACTCCAAATGATGACTTAGTATCTCAGGATATTGACTTAATATATCAAAATAATGACTGAGTATTACAGAATAATGCCTTAAAAAAAATATATAGAATAGCACAAAGCAATGACTTAATATCTCAAAATAATGACTCAGTATTTATAAATGATGACTTCATTTCTCAAAATACTGACTTAGCATTACAAATTGATGACTTAGTGTGACATAATAACGACTTAAGCATACAAATAAGGACTTTGCATTTCAAAAAATGACTTAGTATTTCGAAACAATAACTTAGGATCTCATAATAATAACTTAGTACCACACATTAATGACTTAGTATCACAAAAAAATGGCCTAAAATCTCTTAACAATGAGAAACTGACTGAGATAATGACTTTTATAATGTTGTTATTGTTATTTTTGAGATAGTAGACCTAACTTTGCATTATAAACACACAGAATATCAATAATAAAAGCCTTTAATCAGCTGTCCATGGGGCTCACCTCATGCCTGTTGTTCTGCAGGTACATGTAGTCGGTGGTATCCTGGCTGCTGACGCTCAGGTTGGACATTCCCTGCAGGTACACCGGGGAAACCATCTGCTGAATCATGGGCTGCTGCTGTATCATGGGCTGCTGCATGATGATGTACTGCTGCTGCATGCCCTGCTGCACCATGCCCTGCTGCACCATGCCCTGCTGCACCGGGATGTAGGTCTGCTGCTGCTGCTGCACCGGGATGTAGGACTGCTGCTGCTGCATGCCCTGCTGCATGGGCATCAGGTACCGCACCGTTTCATAGGAGCCGTTCATCCCGTACGGAACCGGGGACACCGGGTTGGACGAGATCACCGTGTGGCTCACCACAGGCTCCGGGGAGGAGGCCGCCACCTTCACGGTCCGGTAGGTCGTCGTCTTCTGGGTGCTATGCATAGACATCTTGATGGATCCACAAAACCGAAAAAGGGAGGAAAAATAAGAACAACCAAAGAAAGTTTGGAAGTTGGAAGAGTTGGCGAATCAAGCTGTTCCCCTGTGCGTGTTTTTCAGCGGTGGGAAAAGTTAAACTACCTCGGGTTTACTTCCTCCTCTGCTTGGCAAACTGGAGAGGAAAGTCCGGTTGGAGGAGTTCTTCCGTGGAAGGGAAGACTGAAAGTGAGGGAGGCGCTCCGCTCCTCTGCCTGAAAATACTGCTGTGGAGGTGGGAGGAGGCTCAGCTGACAGGAAGTCACCTGTTGCACCGTCAACATGGATACTTATTATTATGTAAGCAACTTATCTCTTTTATAACAGTTACAGTCAGTTCATTTAGACATAGAGGATTCCTGATTATTAAATGTTGTTTATTTAGTTATTAAATAGGTTTTACAAGGAATTTTCCTTGGTATACTTATGTGACATAAACATAGTAAGATCAAAAATACAATTAAAAAAAAAGAAAAAGTAAAGCTTCCTGTACTACTACCACAACTACTAATACTAATACTGCTACGTACTATTACTACCACAACTAATACTAAACTGCTACGTACTATTACTACCACCACTAATACTACTACTACTACTACTACTACTACTACTACGAATACCACCACCACAACTACTACTACTACTACCACTAATACTACTACTATTAATACCACTACTAATACTACTACTACTATACTACTACCAATACCACCACCACAACTACTACTACTACCACCACTAATACTACTATTAATACCTCTACTACTACCACCACACTAATACTACTATTAATACCTCTACTACTACCACCACTACTACTACTATTAATACCACTACTACTACTACCACCACTACTACTACTATTAATACCACTACTAATACTACTACTACTACTACTAGTCTACCACCACTAATACTACTACTATTACTACCACTATTAATACTACTACGTACTATTACTACCACTACCACTACTAATACTAGTAGTATTAGTAGTAGCAGTGGTGGTAGTATTGGTAGTGGTATTAATAGTAGTAGTATTAGTGGTGGTAGTAGTAATAGTGGTGGTAGACTAGTGGAGGTTGTGGTATTGGTAGTAGTATACTACTACTACCAATACCACAACCTCCACTAGTCTACCACCATTACTACTACTACCAGTAGTTAGTTCCACAACCAGCACTACTGGACCAATGGTAAAGATCGAATCAAAAACCTGAACCAGCCACTAGGTGGAAACAGACAGCCACTAATGATACGGCTCACAGCCTCCTGCAGAGTAACTCATGCATTTACCTTTATTTGAAGTGTCTCCAAACATTTTAATGCAGAGATTGGTCTTCAATTAAATTCAACAGTTATACATCAGACAGTGACAACAGCGCACATTTCTGCACGAACTGCCACATCTAAAATCTACAAAGATCTTTTATATTCATTTAGATATATGTAACATATTTTATTGTAGAATGTTTTTATTTTATTTCATTTATTTTTTGCAATTTTATTCTCAACAGCTTTTTTAGATTTTATTTTATTTACATTAATTTATGTTGTTCAGTTAACTGTGGTTCTCTTGCTATATGAATACAAATGTAAAATACAAAATAAAGATGTAAATTGGAATAACCATTTCCTGTGTCCGATAAAATTAAAATAAAAACATTAATGTCATTCAGTACTGTCTCTGCTATTATGAATACAAATGTATGTCCTAAAATTACAAAATAAATATATATAATTGAATAACCATGTAATCTGACAGATAAGGTAAAGAAAAAAATCCCACATTATAAAAAAGTAAAATAATGTTGATCTTTTCGAGAATATTTGCTCCATCTATCTATCATCGTGTGCCTGCATACAAACTCAACTCTCGCGACACTCAGCGAGATCAACCAACGTAATCTAGCGACGAGGCAGTTTTTTTATTTATCGGAAAGAATAATGGCTGCTATCCGACTTCTCTATTGTTTCAACGCGGTCCAGTCGACATTGCAGGGTCACAGATGCCCCAGTCTTTTCTTTGAAGAATCCTTTTCTTCTGGTAAGTGAAAACACGACACACTACGCTGAGAGCATCCTGCTGTCAACCGGTTTTAGTCCTCAGACTATGGGGCATCTTGTTGTCCTTCATCCAGCTCCGACCGGTTCCGCTATCCGTCTACCCTGCATGCTGCCACCAAACTACATCCGGAAAATACACAATTTAACCATGCATATGCTCTCAGCTGACGTATTTAATTAGTAAACCTTGATTTTAGACATTTTGCATGTGTGTAGTAGACGTTCTTCAATTCGGCATGAGTTAAATCGGTTAAAATACACCTAGCAGTACCTGTTAAAGGAAAAATGTGTGTTTCCTTTCACACCAAACCGCACACAAGCCTGTTGAATAATCTTGAAAATAAATGTGCTATTATGTGATTCATATTTGCAGAATTCACTGGGATATTGTGTTGGTTTTTAAGCCACCAGACAGTAATATAGCCATTTCCCCCGTTCTGAAATACCTTAAAATGCCGAATATTTCAATGTAGTTTTGCGAATAGTGTCCCTTTTTTAAAGTGAGTGAAGGAAGAATGTGTTTCATTTTAATTGTATTCTGTGATACAATGGTAAAAAACCATTCATGTCAACATACTTGCTACATTTAAATGTACCTGTTTTAGAAAGGGTCGTTAAAAATGTTTAATTGCAACTATTGACAACCGGCTTTGTCTTCATCATGTAATTCCCAAACAACCTGCGTATGTGTAAACTGCAAGGCCTGCTCGATCATCCCAACACGAGCTGATGTAAGCTTGTGTTTGGGAGTAAAGCTCAGGTGTCAGTGAGGCTTCCTGTGATGCAGCAGCGGTTACGTAATGCAGCCTGTCTGCCATGATCATCTGGAGAAACCCTGCAGCGAGCTGGTTTTCATTTCATTTCAAACCTTTATTTATGCAGGTGAATCCCATTGAGATCATTGATCTCTTTTTCAAGGGTGACCTGCTGCAAGTAGGTTCCACATGAATACATATAAACAGAAAACAACAGAAAAACAAAAAGGACATCATACAGCATATTTACAGCGACTACAGTTTACATAGCTGGTGGTTGTAACAGGATGAGCTCCCTTTCAAGAACAATGCAACTAATGCAGATGAAGTCAACTATATACATCTCAGATAAATATATACAAATAGATAAATAATGTAGAGAATGTTGTAAGTGACCAAGTAAATGCTGGACTCTATAACATATAAATAGAATTTGTGTTAAGAATATCACTTTTTTTTAATTCATGAAAATCACAAAACAAAATCTTGAGTTAAATCCTTTTACTACCAGTCGGTCTATTAACATTCATAAAGGTAGAGTAATTCAATCCTTTACTTAAAGGGCGGCTCTGATGTACATGCACTCTATGGTTCTATATATCTCACATCACCTACTGCTTAACAACCTGCTCACATGCCAGTACAACCACTCTTAAACCCCTGGAATCATTATACAAACAAACACTTAATATAGTAGATAAGAAATCAGTTCATTCTCATCATTGCCCGATACTCACAAAATACAACTTGTTGAGCTGGGAAATGTAATGAGATATGAGGCCTTACCTCACCTCCGCTCAGACCTTTTATCACCATACGCACACCTGTAACGGTCAACAAGAGCTGCAACAAGAGGAGACTGCGTTGTTCCATTAAGGAAGAGTTCATTCAGCCAATCTTCTTTTTCTTTTAAAGCTGCACCACAGAGGAACTCAGTCCACAGAGGAACTCAGTCCACAGAGGAACTCAGTCCACAGAGGAACTCAGTCCCAGTAACGATTAGAGAACAAAACACCTGCACTTTATTCAAATCTAATTTAAAAACATGGTTAGTGGAAAATCAGCTCTGTCAACACTGACACAATCTGCACTTTACAACGCTCTGTTTGCACATGTACCTTGACCTGATGCTATCTGTCTGCTTTGTGAATATGTATTTTTGTTTTGTTTTTATGTTTTTATATATGCTTTTATCATAATATAAGCATCTATGTTGAATGTTGTTTTACTGATTGTATTTACCTGTCATTTGAAGTGACATTTTTTTTTTAAAACATCTGTCCAGGGACTGCAGATGAAAAATAGCCTATTGGCTAACTCTGGCGCATTTACAGAAATGTTAATAAAAATAAAGGTCCCATGTCATGGCCATTTCTACTGATCATAATTCCATTGTTGAGGTCTACTAGAATAGATTTATATTGTTCAATGTTCAATATTGTGAGAAGTTCAGTCATCCGGGAGGGACTCGGAGTTGAAGCGCTCCTCCTTCGCGTCGAAAGGAGCCAGTTGAGGTGGTTCGGGCACCTAGTAAGGATGCCACCTGGGCGCCTCCCTAGGGAGGTGTTCCAGGCACGTCCAGCTGGGAGGAGACCGAGGGGTAGACCTAGGAACAGGTGGAGGGATTATATCTCTTCGCTGGCCTGGGAGCGCCTTGGGATCCCCCAGTCAGAGCTGGTTGATGTGGCCAGGGAAAGGAAAGTTTGGGGCTCTCTGCTGGAACTGCTACCCCCGCGACCCGACCACGGATAAGCGGGAGAAGATGGATGGATGGATGGATGGATGGATGGATGGATGGATGGATGGATGGATGGATGTTCAATGTTCCAAACTCACATTGGTTTCTCATACAGCATCTCTGTATAGTATGTGTATTCACTCTCTGTCCTACACGGCTTGTTGGAGCTCCTGCCCCCCCTCCCTGTGAGCCCACTGTGCTCTGATTGGTCAGCTCGCCCACTTTGTTCTGATGAGTCCACCACCGTTACAGCGGAACATCAGTGATTATGTGTAATGACAAACAGAGGAGAATGCTGCGTGGGGTCTGGGTGCCGTGTTGGCGGGACGTTGCGCAGCTCGCTGCTGTGAGGAGCGGACAGTGTGAGCTGGGTTCATTTCCTGCTTGCTGCGTGGAGTCCGCGAGACAGCGAGACATCGCGAATGGACGCAGGAAGGGGGGGGGGGGGGTGCTGAGGGGGCTGCAGCACCCCCATCTGCGAGGCTCCACTAGCAAGTGAAGTCCAATAGTCTCCGGTGAGCGTGGAAGTGTGGTCTGCCGCAAGCCATCTACAAGGCTGTCAGCATCAGAGGCCTGTACTACGAAGCCGGTTCAACATAACCTGGATATGTTTGAGTTTGCCGGTTGGCCTAATCCAAAACATACGCGCTCTCGCTAAGAGGTCCTACGACGCGGGTTATCAAGTGGATCGCTCAAGCCCGCCGTGTCCTATCTAGTTAGGTGCGCGTTCACATGAGAGGGGCGGGGTTAGCAACATTTGACCAATCACAAACATGGAGAAGCGCACTGACAGCGCAGCGTCATACTTCCTGAATGAAAAGTGAACTAATTAGACAAATATGAAGAAGTTAAACTTTAAACATCCATGGCTTAAACACTTTATCCAGGATCAAAGCCACATAGCTGCACCTGCGAGGTGAATACAGCTGGTAACAGAACAAGTGTTTGAATGTGTACATTAACAGGTTTATGATATCACTGCCCCGTCTAAGACACGAGTGGATCCGGACTTTAATTACATTTGACTCGAGTGTTTCCTCAACTTAATGTGTTGCTTAAAATAATCCTTCTGCATACAGTATGTGACACTTTGAGTGTTGCACGGCCAGATACGGCTCAGCTGACTCAGATGAGGAAATATGTGATACATTATGATGTGATATGAATGATAATGGGACACATCGACTTCTGCACTCACAGTGCCGCGGACTGTACGTAATGTTACTTTGATCCGGTTACTTGTGTTGTGGCAGATATTTAATTAAGCTTTCTTAACGCTAATGTTATAATAGTCAGATTGCTCTGAAGATGGGAGGTGATATTCTATTCATGTTCACGTTCACACAGTCAGTTGATTTTGGCCGGCCGTCTTTCCTGCAACGGCAGTTTTTCCTTTCTTTCCTTTCTCCTGTAATAGGAATTGATAGCTTTAAACTCCGCACACGGAGCTCTGATTGGTCAGCAGGCGGTGCTTTCACTGAGTTGATCTCTTAGCCTGCAACCTAACCTGCTCCGGACCAGGGGCCTATACTACGAAGCCGGATTTTCGTTTAGCAAGCTAACTTCAGGGATTTCCGGTCCTACGAAGCTGGTTCACTTTTTAGCGGGCTAGATAACTTATGCTGAACGGCTAGCCTGCTCCGGAGCAGGCTAGGTTCCAGGATAAGAGATCAACTGTGCAGAGTTCTTCTTCTTCTTCTTCTTCTTCTTCTTCTTCTTCTTCTTCTTCTTCTTCTTCTTCTTCTTCTTCTTCTTCTTCTTCTTCTTCTTCTTCGCTTTAATGGCGAATCGCTTCCACTTGGAGCATATATCGCCACCTACTGTTGATTTATTTAATGTATAAACTGGCCATATTGTTCATGTAGAACAGTGTTCACGTAAGCCTGCACATTGATTTAATTTTTCATTGAATGTAACCGTTTCAATAAGGATACATCTATTACACGTTGAGGTAGCAACCATGGTGGAACAGCTGATAACAACAGTGTGCAGAGTTTAAAGCGATCAAGTCATATTACAGGAGAAAGGAAATACAGAAAAACTGCCGTTGCAGGAAAGACGGCCGGCCAAAATCACCGACTGTGTGAACGTGAACATGAATAGAATATCACCTCCCATCTTCAGAGCAATCTGACTATTATAACATCAGCGTTAAGAAAGCTTACTTAAATATCTGCCACAACACAAGTAACCGGATCATAGTAACATTACGTACAGTCCGCGGCACTGTGAGTGCAGAAGTCGATGTGTCCCATTATCATTCATATCACATCATATCACATCATAATGTATCATATATCTCCTCATCTGAGTCAGCTTCTCGAGCCGTATCTGGCCGTGCAACACTCACAGTGTCACATACTGTCTGCAGAACTATTATTTTAAGCAACACATTAAGTTGAGGAAACACTCGAGTCAAATGTAATTAAAGTCAGATCGTGTCTTAGACGGGGCAGTGATATCATAAACCTGTTGATGGACGCATTCAAACACTTGTTCTGTTACCAGCTGTATTCACCTCGCAGGTGCAGCTATGTGGCTTTGATCCAAGTGTTTAAGTCATGGATGTTTAAAGTTTAACTTCTTCATATTTGACTAATATTAAAGTTCACTTTTCATTCAGGAAGTATGACGCTGCGCTGTCAGTACGCGGCTTGTCCATGTTTGTGATTGGTCGATCGCTCCAAATACCACCCCTTTCATGTGAACGCGCACCTAACTAGATAGGGTACGGCTGGCTTGAGCGATCGAGTTGATAACCTGCGTCGTAGGACGGTTTAGCGAGAGCGCGTTTGTTTTGGATTAGGTCAACCGGATAACTCAAAACATATCCAGGATATGTTGAACTAGATTCGTCGTACAGGCCCCAGGTTAGCTGCTCAGCATAAGTTACCATGGAGATCTAGCCCGCTAAAAAGAGAACCAGCGTCGTAGGACCGGAAACCCCGAGTTTTCCCTGAAGTTAGCTCGCTAAGAGAAACTCCGGCTTCGTAGTAAAGGCCTCAGGTACAGTGTCTTCTTCTTCTTCTTCTTCTTTTCTTTTAATGGCGAATCGCATCCCCTTGGAGCATATATCGCCACCTACTGTTGATTTATTTAATGTTCATATTAAATCCTTGTCCTCAGACCAGTGTTTTTGAGGAACTTGAAGATCAGCTTGTTTACTTCATTTCTGGATTTACTTTGGTATATTGCCTTGAAATCCATGTCCTTGATGCTAAGTTGTTCCAGTGCAGTTTTCAGCATGAATCTTTGCCTTGTATATTCCGGGCAGCTAAAAAATACATGATGTATTGTCTCTGGTTGTTGGCAACCATCACAATTGCCAGTTGGATGTTTTCCAATCAGATGCATTGTTGAATTTAATCCAGAGTGGCCCAATTTTATCCTGCTGTTAATGCTCTGTTCTCCTCTACTACTCCCCCAAGTGCTTTCCGTTCCTACTTCCCTTTGTATCTGGTATAAATGTCTTCCTTTAGTGTTACTGTCCCACAACTTTTGCCATTGTTGCTTGATAACAACTTTTGTAACAGATTTGACTTCTGCTCTACTGATGGGTACAATTATATCAATCTAGTTTGCTTTCAAACCACATTTTGCCAGTTGATCCACTACCTCATTCCCTCTAATACCCACATGCGCTGGAACCCACACAAATTGAACATCAATTCCCAAATGAAGTAACCTAAACATGATGTGTAAAATTTCATGTAAAATATCCTGACGACATTCTGAAGAGAAGTTGTTTCTACTCTCCAGAGCTGCGCTGGAAGGTAAAGAGCGTCAGCTTGTAGATGGTATTTTAAACTCGATGCGCTCTGAAACTACGGGGCGGGCCGAGGACAGAAATACACATGCGTTAATCGCGTTAAAATATTAGTGGCGTTAAAAATGTTTTGCGTTATTAACGCGTTAACTTGACAGCCCTAATATAAATGTTTATTAATAATAATAATAATAATAATAGACATCTCTCCATCTCTTTTTTTTCAGATCCTCTCCCGGTTGATCTTATTCCTCGTTACTGAAATCATGTCTGGCTCGGGGGACATACCAGGTGAGATTTCTTTTGGAAGAACATGCACAACAGATAACATTTCTCCAGCCCATCAATAAATTACCAATGTTTTTTAAAGCTGGTAAGGGATGCAAATCTTCCTACCATTTGCATATGTTATGAGTGTTTGGTGTTTATTATGTGCCCTGCTCTCGCTGGTTGAAAACAGCAATGCATTTTGGTCTTAGCAAAGGGAAATGACCTTGACGGCGTCATGTGACCACGATGAACTTTGCTAACTTAACTTAATGTTATCCTTTTACTTTTGGCTATTTAATCTTTAACAAAAAATGTCATGGAGCAAAAGGTGAAAGTGTCATTAACTATCACTAACGATTAGCCAATAAAAGCAGGTCATCCCTTCTGCACTTCACTCCCTGAGTGCTGTGGACATATTCTCCCACTCACCTAACAGCGTGCAGCTGAAGGGTACGGTGGCAGTTAATGACTGTCCTCGTTCCAATGCATTGATTTCAGTTGTTTTCTGCCTCGCTCTGCATCACAGTGACGCACTCTCAGCAACAGAAAGAGAAGATAAAAGCCGTTGTTGTTGTTTGTGTCCGCAGCCATCGAGGGCCCCGGGATGGGCGCTATGAGGCTTCCCATCGGGATGACCCGACGAGCCCTGAGCTACGATGATAACATGGAGGCCCCCATGTCCACGCCCCCCCACGACATCAGCATCAACAACCTGTGGAGACGACCAATCATACCGGAGAGGAAGTTCTCCCGCCTGGCTGAGGTGAGACACACACACACACACACACACACACACACACACACACACCTATTTTCTAATGATGCTGTTTTTTCAGCGAGAGGTATCTTTTAATACAAAGTCTGGAACGTTTGGGAAATGCTTTCATTGTTACCGTTATGTTTTCAAGGTTAGGAATGCGCCGGAATAATGAAAAAAACAAACATAATCTGGTCTTTCATCTCTAAACGATCGCTTGTGAACCAAAACAAATATTTGCAAAGAAACATTCTTATCTTTTATATGCTTGGTTACATCGTCTCTATAAGATGTGACCCGCTCCATCGAAATCAGGCGCATTGACCCGAAGACACAGTTTGAGTTGCATACACTGTTGGAAAGAGGAGATTCCAAATATCAAGCGAAATATGTCACATTATATAATGGCTGTCCCCGAGTCATCGTGTTTCCTCCTCTCTGGAATCCATCGATCTGATTGGTTATTAGTGAATGATCAAAGTAGTACGGAGGGAAGATATTTTAGTTTGGATTACTGGTCTGGGGGAAGCTCGTGTGTGTGTGTGTGTGTGTGTGTGTGTGTGTGTGTGTGTGTGTGTGTGTGTGTGTGTGTGTGTGTGTGTGTGTGTGTGTGTGTTGTGTGTGTGTGTGTGTGGTGTGTGGTGTGTGTGTGTGTGTGTGTGTGTGTGTGTGTGTGTGTGTGTGTGTGTGTGTGTGTGTGTGTGTGTGTGTGTGTGTGTGTGTGTGTATTTTTGCGTTTGTGTGTATTGTGTTTGTTTCCCGGGGAAAACACTCACGAGAAACACCGGCTGTTCTATTTCGTATATGGCGTAGCCCTCTAAGGCTATCGCTATTGGGTAATCCCCTGCGCTCCCGCGCAGCACTGAAACACTTGTAGTCCACGCCCACCCGCAAGGTGGGCCCCACCCTCGGGCTCCCTTCCGGTATAAATAGGAAGGAGGCCCGACAATCTGCTCCCTCTTTTTCTTCAGCACCCCGTAAAATACTGAAGCACAAGAGACACTTCGATTAGCAAACATGAGTACCAACTGTGTGAGAGATTGTCCCTCATGTGGCTTTGGTATATCATGAGCTACGACCAGCACACGTCATGCGAATCCTGCCTGGGGTCAGAGCACGCGTACGAGGCTCTCAGCCAGCAGGTCGCATGCACCCACTGTGCCCGTCTCCCCTCGGACGACAGGAAGCGCAGAGCGGACGCTCTCGCTGCTGCGGCCGAGGAGGACGATTGGCCCGTCCAGGCTTTCGAGCCTGTGGGCGGCAGCCTCATGTCCCTGGAGCCGAGTGCCGGGCAGGAGTCGGACGACTCCTACCCCACCTCCCTCCACGGTTCACCGTGCGGTTCTCCCCCTCCCTCTTCTCCCCCGGACGGGGGAGACAGGTCGAGCAGGGTGCCGGCTTGACGGGCCGAGCACGCGGCCCCTCTCCGTCATCACGCTGCCGGCGATAGGTGGCATCCTGGGGGAACTGCCGGAGATCATATGCAAGGCGGCCGCCTGCAGAGGTCTCCCCGTTCCCCTAGCTCAGGGGGTGCAGACGGTCAGGAGTGATCCGATCTGGCCACGCTTTCCCGCCATCAGGAGGTAAGTATGTCGCCCGCCAGGCCGACCGGGTGCACCAGTGTGCCTTTCAGGTGTCGGCGGCGGCGAACAACATCGCGCTGCTCTCCAACTCGGTGGTGACGCTGGTGGAGCGGTCCACCACCTTGGCCGCGGTGGAGATCAACAAGGCGGCCAGCACGGCACTCACACTGTGCGCGTCCGTTGCTGTCTCCCAGGCAAGGATCGCCGCGTGGGTGACGCAGATTCAGCGCCACCTCTGGCTGCAACAGGCGTCTGTTAAGGAGACGGCCAGGAAGGTGCTACTGGACGCTCCAATCAGCCCGGACGGGCTGTTCGGACCCCAGTTCCACGCCATGGTGGAGTCCATGAAGGCGGCTGCAGAACAGGCGGACGACATCCGCCAGGACGTTTGCTGGCTCCAGCCTGCGGGGCGGCCACAGCGGCACCAACGCCCGCAGCAGCCGCAGCAGCCGCAGCGTCCAACCCGGCCACAGCGGCAGGCGGAGAGACGCACACAGCAACCGCAGCCGCGGCGTCAGGCTCGCCCGTCGGCGGCGGCAGGGGCTCCGCCCCGCGTCTCCGCTCCCCCGCCACCCCAGAGACAGAGGGGTCTTCCGGCGGTGAGTCAACGGGGAGTGAGGCACTCCTGCTCCTGGTCTGCTCCGCGAGAGCCTCCGAGGAAGCAAAGCCGCTTCTAAACTGCAGAGTTCGCTAACTAAGCCAGCTGCCACCAATCTGTTGATTAGTAGGCAGCAGGGATCGCTGCAGAAGTCTGCTGGTTTTAACCTATCGGTTAATAAACCGCAGAGCTCGCGGCATTCCTCTGTCCGAGATACGCCTCCTACACACGGTCATAATAAGCCCATGAGAGCAGTTATGACGCCTCATGTGGACGTCACTGCACACACCTCCACTCATCCCCTGAGCGTGTACGCGCCTCATGATGAGAGCCGGAGTGAAACGCAGCGTGTGGAGGCTCCCTCACAGCCCTTTCGCTCCAGGCCCACCTTGGGTTGCCTCACGGGCAGCGGCGGAGAGGGCTCTGACGTGGCTCGTCACCATGACGACCACAACACATCTCGAGCACGTGCGCCCGCTCTCAGAGTGTTTCTCAGAGTGGCAGCGCGTGTGTCTGATGGACAGATGGATGAGCAGGTTGATCAGCAGAGGGTACACCCTGCAGTTCAACTCTCCCCCCCCAAAGTTCAATGGGATACAGGAAACACTCCTGTCATCCCAGGAACAGTGTCTTGCGCTCCAGTCAGAGCTGCGGGAACTCCTGTTGAAAGAGGCTATTTCCAGGGTTCCTCAAGGGGAAGAAAATCAGGGGTATTACTCCCGCTATTTTCTTATCCCGAAGAAGACAGGGGGAATGAGACCCATCCTCGATCTGTCAGTTTTCAACAAGGCAATAATGAAAAGGCCTTTTCACATGCTGACGATCAAACAGGTGCTGGAGTGTGTTCACCAGGGGGACTGGTTCACCTCTGTAGACCTGAAGGATGCTTACTTCCACGTACCCATCATCCCGAAACACAGGAAATTCCTGCGTTTCTCATTCCAGGGAATATCGTACCAGTACAACCGTCTGCCGTTCGGTTATTCCCTGGCTCCTCGCACCTTTTCAAAGTGTGTAGAGACGGCGCTGCAGCCGCTACACAGAGGAGGGATGAGAGTTCTATTTTACCTGGACGACCTGCTGTTGCTGGCTCGCTCCAGGGAGGAAGTTGCTTTACAGACGGTACAGCTCGTATCACATCTGTCAAAGCTGGGTTTCATAATAAATTGGAAGAAGAGCCGCCCTCTTCCCTCCCAGAGTATTGTTTACCTGGGTGTGGAATTGAACTCAGCCCGCATGAGAGCGCGACTCTCACAGCAGAGAGTGGAGGCACTGACAGCTCTTCTCCGACGCGTCACACCTCGCAGCGTTGTGACAGCCCTCTCCGTGATGCAGCTGCTGGGCAGACTTAACCTATTGGAAAAGTCCCCACGTGCTGTCAGCGGGTGTGCCCCTGGGCAGAGTTACGTCACACATCTCGGTGTTCACAGACGCATCTCTCTCAGGGTGGGGGGAACGTGTATGTCGCAGGCAGTGGGGGGACAGTGGCCGGCTCACATGTCCCTCCACATAAACGTGCTGGAATTGCTCTCCGTACGGAGAGTAATCCAGCATTTTGCCCCGTTGCTGCGGAATCAGCATGTGTTGATTCGCACAGACAACAAAGCCGCGGCAGCCTACATCAATCGCCAGGGCGGAGTACGCTCAGCGCAGCTTCTGAAAAACTGCAGAGTTCGCTAACTAAGCCAGCTGCCACCAATCTGTTGATTAGTAGGCAGCAGGGCTCGCTGCAGAAGTCTGCTGGTTTTAACCTATCGGTTAATAAACCGCAGAGCTCGCGGCATTCCTCTGTCCGAGATACGCCTCCTACACACGGTCATAGTAAGCCCATGAGAGCAGTTATGACGCCTCATGTGGACGTCACTGCACACACCTCCACTCATCCCCTGAGTGTGTACACACCTCATGATGAGAGCCGGAGTGAAACGCAGCGTGTGGAGGCTCCCTCACAGCCCTTTCGCTATAGGCCCACCTTGGGTTGCCTCACGGGCAGCGGCGGCGAGGGCTCTGACGTGGCTCGTCGCCATGACGACCACAACACATCTCGAGCATGTGCGCCCGCTCTCAGAGTGTTTCTCAGAGTGGCAGCGCGTGTGTCTGATGGACAGACGGATGAGCAGGCTGATCAGCAGAGGGTGCACCCTGCAGTTCGCCTCTCCCCCCCACAGTTCAAGGGGATACAGGAAACACTCCTGTCATCCCAGGAACAGTGTCTTGCGCTCCAGTCAGAGCTGCGGGAACTCCTGTTGAAGAGACTATTTCCAGGGTTCCTCAAGGGGAAGAAAATCAGGGGTATTACTCCCGCTATTTTCTTATCCCGAAAAAGACAGGGGGAGTGTGACCCATCCTCGATCGGTCAGTTGTCAACAAGGCAATAATGTGGCCCCTGAACGTGAACATTTAGAGGGGCTGGGCCTCTCTCAAGATGTTGTACGTACCATTTAGGGAGCCAGGGCAGCGTCTACCAGAGCGTCCTATACACAGCCAAGTGGACAGCTTTCCAGCGTTGGTGTGTGGCGAAAAGCCTGGACCCCATTACGTGCCCCCTGCCTCACGTGCTGTCATTCCTCCAGCTGTTGCTGGACAGGAATTTGGCCTTCAACACAATCAAGGTATATGCCGCTGCCATATCATCTTGTCACGTAGGTTTCGGGGTCGGGGCGGTGTTTAGTCACCCCCTGACGAAACATTTTCTGCGAGGAGTACGGAGACTCAGACCTGTGTCACGCGCACTGGCGCCTCAGTGGGATTTGGCTTTAGTGTTACGCGCACTAAGCAAAGCCCCATTTGAACCGTTAGCTCAGGTTCCCCTTAAACTGTTATCAGCCAAAGTAGTACTACTTGTGGCTCTAACATCAGCGAAAAGGGTGAGTGATTTGTCTGCTCTCTCTGTGGCTCCGTCATGACTCCGGATCCAAGGAGATGGCAGTTCAGCTGTTTTACGCCCTAACCCGGCTTTTATGCCAAAGGTCATCACAAGCTCTTTTAAGTCAAGAGTGATCACCCTGGATGGCTTCTTTCCCCCTCCTCACAAGTCGGAGGAAGAAGCCACGTCTCATCTCCTCTGTCCGGTGCGCGCGCTGGCCTGCTATGTGGCGCGCACGGCTGCCTCGCGCCGTTCTCAGCGCCTGTTTGTGCATTACAGAGAGCGCTCGATCGGGCAGCCTCTGTCTGCACAACGGCTGTCACACTGGCTGTGTGAGGCTGTGTCACAGGCATATGTCTCCTCTGGGGCGGATCCCCCGGAGAACATCAGTGCGCACTCCACCAGAGGAATTTCCTCCTCCACGGCTTTGCACGGAGGAATGTCAGTGGAAGACATTTGCACTGCTGCATCTTGGTCTTCCCCCTGTTCATTTATTCAATTTATTTGAGGGATGTCTCCCATTCCTCTCTGACACACCCTGTGCTGAGTGTCCTGTCAGAGTGAGTGACGTCAGGGATCCAGCTGTGCGCCTCTCTCCTGCCTCTCGGCACACGAAGAGCGGCCCTTTTCCCCTCTTATGAGAGGGATGTTTCCTTGTTTCCTTGTTTCCTCTGACACATTTTGTACGGAGTGTCTTGTCAGAGTGAGTGATGTCAGGGATCCAGCTGTGCGCTCTCCTGTCTACACGCAGAGAGCTGCCCGTGTTCCCCCTCTTTTTGTCGCTGGGCAAAGTGTGACCTTCGTCTCTACTTATCACAGCGGCGGGTATGTATTGTTCCCAGCCTGCGTCCCCTCATGGTAAATATTCATGTTATGCTATATTCCAGGGACTGTGATGCGCCATTCGCATGGCGCAATAGGCATGGGTTATTATCTGAGCAGGTGTGTCTGTGCTTCCAGTACCGGGGGGACCCAGTGGGGCGCAGACTACATCTTGCTTCGCCATTAACCCAATAGCGATAGCCTTAGAGGGCGAAGCCATATACGAAATAGAACTGAGGTTACCTACTGTAACTCCAGCTTCTATGAGTATTGGCGTAGCCCTCTAAGTTCTGGGCCCCACTGGCTCCACGAATAGCTGAAGAAAAGTTTTTTTGTGTGGGAGCAGATTGTCGGGCCTCCTTCCTATTTATACCGGAAGGGAGCCCGAGGGTGGGGCCCACCTTGCGGGTGGGCGTGGACTACAAGTGTTTCAGTGCTGCGCGGGAGCGCAGGGGATTACCCAATAGCGATAGCCTTAGAGGGCTACGCCAATACTCATAGAAGCTGGAGTTACAGTAGGTAACCTCAGTTGTTGTGCCTGCTGTGACGTCACGTTACTCCGTTCTCCGCTTGTAATTATGCCGAAGCTTCAACGTTGTATTTATCTTCTGAATTTGCCGAAACAAGTTTAATATTCTGAAAGCCAAGACTTTGTTTATTTGAAATCAGATGAAAACAAACTGTAACGGACCCTGCCGTGTTATCTATGATTACTACAAACCTCACATTCATAATGTCAGCGGGAGGGAGGGGGGCGGCGTGCGGAACAGCAGAGCGCGAGTGAGAGGTGTCATCTTCCCTTTACAAGCTTCAAAAATGTATTTATCGTGAGATTTTGGAAATAAAAGTTTCATATTCTGAAAGCCAAGACTTTGTTTGTTTAAAATCAAACAAAACACCCGAACCCCGAATTCTTTTACACAAATCCACGTTTATTTTGAAATGAGCCGTTGCGACTTCCGACTGATTTCGATAGAGCGGGTCACATGTATTCTTATTAAATACAATAATTTCCATATTTGGGATAAGTAAAGTATCTATGTTATTTCTTGTATTTAATGGCTCTTACTGTGTTATATGCATACACTAATATACACCAAAGATAATTCCTTGTATGTAAAAACGGCTGATTCTGAAGAAAATCTGTATTTGATTTTCTTATTGCATCTTATTAACAAACTTAGATGTGATAATCAAGGCTTCAAGAATATGGAGTATTGTTATGTGTATGTTATTATAATAGTTTGTTTGTTTTTCCCTCCAGGAGGATGAGAGTGGTGCAGTGAAACAGTCTTCAGTGGCGTACAGCGCCCCCTCCAGGTCTCCAACTGTAGTGAAAACCAAGGCGTCCTCCATCATGAACTCTCTCATCACCAGTATGTTACCTTTTCCTAATTACCATAATATAATATCTAGATATGTTCTGTGTATTTCCCCCAATGCACCAAGGCTGAACATGGATAGTGCCATGAATAAGTCAAATATACAAAATGAGAAAAAAGACTGTAGTTCAGCTCAGAACAAACTAGTTAACCAAGTAAGTAACAAGAGTTCTTGCTGCTACATGAAAAGTGTTGTCTTCATGTTCAAACAACATTTGACAAGTTTCTTTTGATATTCAGTCAAGTTTGAATCAAAATGACATCTTGATTGTAACACTCACTCAGATTCAGGATGCCCACAACCATTTAGAAAGCCGCCTTCTGAAGCCATGTTTGATATCTAAAGATAGATGTGGTTTGTATCCCCCTCAGAGCAGACCCAGGAGAGTGTGTACAGGTTTGAGCAGAGGGCTGGGCTCACGGACACCAGCTACACCCCCCACAAAGGCCTCACCGCTGAGGAGACCAGGCACCACCACCGCATGCCCGAATCCCTGCAGGTAACACACACTGAAACACACACACACACACTGAAACACACACACACACACACCACATATGGACAACAATGGTAGGTTACATGATGACTGTGTCGACTGGTAGAGTTTCTGTATTATTGTCTTTAAAAAGGTAGCTTTCCTCAGATGATCTTGCCATAACAAAATCTCTTATATCCAGCTGCCTCGCAAAGGTAATTACATTTGAACTTGTCTGAAGCTTGTTGTTGTTGTTGTTGTTGTTTAGAAACTGCAGATCCAGAGCATGGAGGCCAGAGAGGAGCGTCAGAGCGCCTCGGCTCAGTCCACTCCATCCAACACACCACAAACATCTCCAAAACAACAACGCAGGTACAAACATAACTTTCCCATAATATGATAATTATTTCTTTGAATTTAAATTTAATGTCCACTTAAGATTATTATTAATATTATTTTTTATTATTATTACAATATATATATTTTGTATTATTCTTTTTTTTGTATATATAAGTATTTATTTATTTATTTTCTCGCCTTAAAAAAATGTGTTTGGCTTGAAAGTGGCATACTACATGGCATGTTCTTTTTGTATTTATGCTGAATAATATTTATAAGGAATATTACACTACTACCTAACAACATATTAAGCATTTTGAGCAAGGTACATATAATAAAAAAATGACTAACTAAATAAAAAGTCAAAAAGCACAAGGAAATGGGGTCAAAACCATATAAGGGAAATTGAGTCTGTTTATCCTGATCATAAAATTAGACTGTGTGTGTGTGTGTGTGTGTGTGTGTGTGTGTGTTGTGTGTGTGTGTGTGTGTGTGGTGTGTGTGTGTGTGTGTGTGTGTGTGTGGTGTGTGTGTGGTGGTGTTGTGTGTGGTGTGTGTGTGTGTGTGTGTGTGTGTGTGTGTGTGTGTGTGTGTGTGTGTGTGTTGTGTGTGTGTGTGTGTGTGTGTGGTGTGTGTGTGTGTGTAGGGGCTGGTTTGGCAGTACCAGTTCAGATGTAAGCTCCTGCAACAGCAGTGTGGACCTCGTAGATTCGGGGGTGGGAGGAGGAGGAGGAGCAGCAGCAGGAGGAGGAGGAGCAGCAGCAGGAGCAGGAGCGGTTGAACGTTGGGGCGTGTTTGGCCCGCGGCTGACGGTCCAGAAGTCCACATCTGACCTGGGATCAGACCCTGCAGGTAAACAGCATCTCACTCTGTATTGGTTCTGGCATCTTTTTTTTACTAAACTAACAAATTGAAACTGGAAATCTTCTAATAAACACTTTGTTTGTTCAGAAGTGTTATGGTGTGGGATTTGGGTTACTGGGTGAACACATGGACCTTTTGGACTGATTGCAAACACTCAACAAAAGGAAAAACCTTCCCTCATTGGCTTTTACTAACCCTACGTTTATTTCATCACAGAGATATAAAAGGCTGATCAAATGAGTTGAGCTTTAGAGCACAGACGGCTGCTGAGAGACAACATTTACATTTTCCCACGAGGGACAATTCAGTCGATTTGGAAACTATCAAAATATTTGTTCCACGATGACATTAGGTAGGTAGTTTAAGGAAAGTAATAGATATTTGTCTGGAGTGGAAATTTGCTCAGATTATAGAAAATGGAAATCTGTAACTTTAGAGATTGTTTCTTTATGAAAAATGTTTCTAATATTTTAACAAGTGTTTGATATCATTCCAAAAATGGTAAAAAGAACTGAACTGTGCAGTGTTTTCTGCCAACTTAATCAAAATATATAGATATTTATATATATTTTATAGAGGTAAATATAGTGGCTGATGCAGTAAAGAGACAGACTAACTTCTCATGAGGAACAATGATCCCATGCTGCGTCGTCTTAGTGGCAGAAAATGACATATAATGTGTTCAAATCACTGGATCCTGTTGCAGTTCCTTAAAGGTCTCCTATTATACTGTGTTTCATCAATATATCACAGGTCTCAGATATATACAGAACATGTCTCTGAAGTGTTTGGCTCCAATACCAAACAGATCATTGCAGCATCCCATAATCCCCTCTGAGAGATATTTGGTTAAAAAGAACACCATGGTGCTCTAGGAGGAGATTCAGGTGATAAGGTGGGGGGGGGGGGGTTACCTTGGTTGCTGATTGGCTAATGGTTACACAAGACAAAACATCGTTATGACATCATCAAGTGGCCAAAATCTGATCAGCTCATTTTCAGACAGGTTTTTATAGAAATGGATCAGGACAAAAAGAGAGAGAATCTTTGTTCCTGAAACTTTCAGAGTCTCTTTCCACAGAGGGGACACATGGTGATGTAGAAGAGACATGTGTCCCCTCTGTGTAAAGAGAGAGTGTCTTTACACAGAGGGGACACATGTTGATATGGAAGAGACATGTGTCCCCTCTGTGTAAAGAGAGAGTCTCTTTACACAGAGGGGACACATGTTGATGTAGAAGAGACATGAACACGTGGATTTTGCACAATAGGTGACCTTTAAGCAAAAAAGAGAAATCATTTTATCTGTATCTTTTCTCAGCTGGCTTTGCGCTGCAGGCGTACCGCGGCGCCCAGAAGCCGAGCCCCATGGAAGTGATGAAGTCTCAGGCCTCTCGGCTCGCTGACGCCCCCCCCGCTCAGGCCATGGCCCCTCCCAAGATGGAGATCCCCACAGTGGAGGGCCGCCGGCAGGGGCCACAACCCCACAAGCTCAAACCCCGAGACATGAACATCCTGATGCCGTCCGGCTTCTGAGAGGCCGCTACACAGGCAGGTCTGATGAAGGGAAAGCTTCTCTGTGTTGTTGTTGTTGTTGTTGTTGTTGTGGTGTCTGGGAGGACATTTGCATCAAGTCATATAAATCCTGCAGGTCTGCTTCTGCTCCCTTAGTTAAGCTTTGGAGGAAAGTTGACTACATTTTTGAAGAAACGTTTAGGTATCATTGACTCTTGTTTGCCACGCAGCTTATTTCTTTCTTAATGGAAAATCGCAGCAGATTTTTGTCGAGATACCAAAATGTTATCCTTCAGAACTGCATTATCAGAATCCAATTTGCATGCAAGAAACTTGTTAAAACCTGCAGCCCTTAAAGCCATTTCATGGGATTTGTAACTGCATTTCCAACATTTGCATCACCATTGTACTGTCCATCATAATTATCATTATTATTATTATTAATTATTGCCAATAATTCCGGCAGTGGCTCAGTCAGTAGGGGCTTGGACTGGGAGCCGTAGGGTCGTCGGTTCAAGTCCCCGACCAGACCTAAAATATGGAGAGTGGACTGCTACTTGGAGGGGTCCCAGTTCACCTCCTGCCCTGCCGTGGTGCCCTTGAGCAAGGCACCGGACACCCCCCTTCCCCCCCACTCCCATTGCTCCCTGGGCGCTGTACAATAGCTGCCCACTGCTCCTGGTACTAGACTCCTGGTGCTAGACTCCTGGTGCTAGACTCCTGGTACTAGACTCCTAGTACTAGACTCCTGGTGCTAGACTCCTGGTGCTAGACTCCTGGTACTAGACTCCTGGTGCTAGACTCCTCGTACTAGACTCCTGGTGCTAGACTCCTGGTACTAGACTCCTGGTGCTAGACTCCTGGTACTAGACTCCTGGTACTAGACTCCTGGTCCTAGACTCCTGGTGCTAGACTCCTAGTCCTAGACTCCTGGTGCTAGACTCCTGGTACTAGACTCCTGGTGCTAGACTCCTGGTGCTAGACTCCTGGTTCTAGACTCCTGGTACTAGGATGGGTTAAAAGCAGAGAACACATGTCACTGTGTGCTGTGTGCTCTGCATGTGAGACCATTAAAGAGGGGTTCATCCCTCCCATTCTATCTATTCTATCATTGAAAAATAATTTGATAAAACATTCCTTTACAATTTCCAATCTGCACTGCTTTGAGGTGTAAACTGTGTTGCTTATCGCTTTCCCTTCTAATTTGTACATCTAGCTGCAGCATGCTGGCATCAACAAATCCCACATGGACGGATCCTGGGAACTTTGTCCGGCTGAAGGTGAAGAAGATGGTGAAGGGTCCCCTGTAAATGCACTTTATCCTAACGATTACCCCCCCACCCAAACCCTCACGTCACGCAGCCCTCCAGGATGCAAATGACAGCAAGAAAAACAAAACTTCTTCTGTGTTCATAGTCTTAACATCATTACAAGTCAAATGTATTCCTCTTCTTTAAGGGACATTTCAAGAAGCAGAGTGGCAAGAAAAACTCCAAAAGGATTCCTTAAGTGTAGTTTAATATGAATCAAACCAACAGAACAAAAATGAAAAATGGTCTCAGGAAATTTGGCAGGCTCCTGCTCACTGAAACGTTCCCCTTATCTGTTCTTTTTTATAGATGTTTTTATTTATGGATATTTTATATGCTACTCTAGCAGCAGATTTAGTTCCCTAGGGATCAGAAGGGTAAAATAAAGTGTGTGAAAATCAAAGCTACATGTCGACGGGGCTCACACACTGACACGCTGCAGCGTTCAGGGGTTTTGGATTTAATCAAAATGGAATATGAGGGTTTAAATATTCTTCCAGTTGTCGGCGTGTGAGCTACAGGTTACATGTCTGCCTCTGTTGTTTTTACCACAGGGCATACAATGAGTTGTGGTGCTTACCAGATACTGTTTGTGTGTATGTTGACTGAAGAATAGATCCTGCAGAAACCTTGTGTCACTGACAGAGTGAAGGAGCGTTTTGGCTTTTGGCACTTAAGTCAAACTACAGGCCAAAACATGATCTTTCTTGCAACGGACAATTCGGAGATCTTGGGCTATATTGCTGCCATAACATAACTTCTTTTAGACCTCAAGAAAACCCAAAATGTTGTGGTTTATTTGACTCATTCTGTCTTAATTGTTTCTGTACATTTCTCCTAAATTCAACATTTTGTAGTTTATAAACATACAAAATATAACTGTAATACAAACAAATGTTTTCTTAGTGTATGTAATCAACTGGGGAAGTTTCATGGTGAAATGCATTTATACAAATATTTGATCATTTCCCCCTGTAGTGAATGCAGTGCTAGAAAGCCTAGCTACAGTGCTAGCTTGCTGCTAACAAACAGCTGTGTATACAGGGTTTCTGCAGGACGGTGTGTATGATGCTTCGTAGAGCAGAACAAGCGCTATCAAATATATCTGTCAAATGAAATGTAGCACCTGGCTGATAATTATTATTTCACTTTAATTGTCAAGTGATTGAAGTCTGTTGCGTAATGTGACACAGCAGTGGAAGTGAAGTGTCATGTCCGAGTTGTTTTCCTCTCCTGTGGTGTCAGTCAGGTGTTCTGATACAAAAATAACACTCTAAATATGAAATGAATATGACTGTTAATGTTTTGTGCTGTTTGTCCCTTTACATTTCTCCCCGACTGAAGTCTCACACCTGAATCTCCTCTGTCGTGACTGAATTATCTGTTCAACATTATCCAGTTGATGGTGAAAAGACATTCTCCTTATTTGAGCAGACTGTACACTTTTTGTTTCTTTGCCAAAACCGTTGATTTGAGAATAAATGCATTCTCGTCGGAAAAAAAGTCAGTGCATCAGAACGTTCTTTTGTATTTCATATGGTTCCTTTTTTCTTGCCAGTTAAAAGTCCTAATAAAATGCGTTTTTAGTCAACCGGACCCAATGGACACAGACATGAAGAAAGATTCACTGATTACTTTTTAATTTTTCAGGTACTGCGAAAGAATGTTTTATTGCAAAAGCATCTTCATGCAGAGTCAACACTTTCTGTATCTTTATCTTTAAGAGGATCCGACTTCTTGTACACTGTAAAAAAAAAACGACATCTTCTCCCTGCTTTTGTTGGACTTTCAGTCTCAAAGAAGTCCTGCACAGCAAGTCTGGTCACTTATAAAACATGTCATTTCAAGCCAGTCAATAACTTATTATAGTGAAAAACAGTGTGAAGCCAGTGTGAAAATGTCCAGTTGATGCAGAAATCAGAATGCTTCAATTACCATACGCATGATTATCTTTTAGGACTTTGGTCCTCTGCTGTGTAAAACTAAAGAAACACATTCAGTGTAAAAAAAGACTACTGTTGACATTGTCTGCTGCTTTGATTAGATACGTCTGTTTACAACTCCTCAGATTCAATGAATGGTGTTGATTTTTCCACGTGGAATTCAAACTTCACCTCTTCTGCAGTCTGTAATTCAAGTTCTCAAAGGCAGACTTCTCAACTTTGGCAATGATTTTCCTGTTTCAGATACATCTGTGAGGACGGAGACTGAAACCTCTTCAGTTCAAACTGTTCCGAGATGCTTTTTGTTCTTGTCAAAACATGTCACGAATGCTTTGACAGTAAACGACAGTAAAAAGAGGGTTTTATCGTAGACAAAAGCAGGATGCGCTTGTTGGATTATCTTATCTTGGATACCAGTCTTAGCAATGTCCAACAAGATTGCCAGGCAAACGCAGATGTGGAAGGCAGGTGTCTCACCTTGCAAGACATCAAACTCCGACACCCCTAATGGGTTAGTCCAATCTTTCAATGCCAATGTCCAAGACTGCTTTTTGATTTCAACATTTCTTGCAATTTTTCTGCAAACCGTGAAGTCCAACCAAGTCACACTCAACTTCATTACTTCTTCAGATTGTCTTTTGTATCGGTAAACAACTAAATTTCTGATTTTCCTACTGGGTTTGATGCCTTCAAGGTTTGCCTAAAGGATCCATTCAAAGGACTTGGATCTTCTGTCGCGAAACACATACCCTCCCTTATCTCTTGCCCTCCGTCCTATCCAAAACAAATCCCTCAATCTTTCTATCTTCAGAGAGTCTCTGCTCCTTTTCCTCCTTCATCTCCTTTTCTTTTGACGTCTCCATACATCTGGAAGAAGACATGCATCTCTTTCTGCAGCGTTTTGTTTCTTTGGTCAGCGTCCACTTTGGCTCGATCCATGTTGCGGATCTTGATCTCGGCGACGCTTCGGCTTCGCTTCTGCTGCTCCAGACCGACCCGCAGTATCGCCACCTGCCGCTCCAGGACGTCATTACAGCGCTCCAACCTGCAGCGGACCAGAGGGCAAAGTCATGGTTTTGCAAGTCACAAGTAAGTGTCAAGTCTTTGCTTTCAAGTCACAAGTCCAAAGTCCTAAGCATTGAGTCCTAATGTACTTTTCACTAAATGTATTGCCATATTTGACCCACTCACTGCAATCTGCATCACTTCTTTCTTTTTTACAAAATAATTTTCTAACGCACTTTTTAACGTTATAATAGTTCTTCATAGTTCTCTCCTGACACTTGATGAGATGCTGTCTATCAAACAAGGGGAATTTGGGGTATCAAGTGTAGACTTGCAAGGAATGAAAAGCGCTAAAATGTGTTGATTCAGGAAAATGATCCCTTCTTTTCTTGAATCAACGTTAATTAATCTGCAATTAATTTGTCGCTCACATACTGAGGAAAGGTATAGAGTATTTTAAAGGCTCAAGTCCAATTTAAGTCTCATGTCATTGTTGTTCAAGTCCAGTGTTTTGTATTTTGTCAAGTCTAAAGTCATCAAATGAGAGATTCAAGTCAATATCTGCAGTAAACACACACACATACCATATAGTACATGCCCTTACTTACAAAAAACACTAGCTAAAGTTTCATTTGTGAAATACCACTTGGAATAAAAGCGACTTTAGGTATTCAAACATGTATACATCCTCCTTGAGCCAGTGTCTCACCTCTGCATCCTGGCCTGGTACTCGGCCTTCTGCTGGTTCATCTGATCCCGCAGCTCGGCCAGGAGTGAGTGAACGTCCCCAGGCTGTGAGTCAGGCTCCTGGTGGTCTGGAGGTCCAGAGGGGAGGAACACCTCTGAGCTGCCCGTACTGAGAGGGCTCTCACTCAGTAACGAACCGGAGGCTAGGGAGGTAGGTGGTGGAAGTCAGCATCTCTATCACGATCATCATTGTTGTCTTCATGATCGTCATTGTCACTGTTTTCCTTTTCTGCTGCCTGACTTGAAGGTAACCTCTCAGGAGTCTTTGGAGATGCTTCAGGGCTAACTGCTTCCCCAGCGTCACTGCTCTCGTCCAACGGTAGCACCTCGCAGGAAGACCATGAAGAGGAGGAGCCCCTAATCTGCCCAGCTTCCTCTTCACAGGGTCCAATATGGCCTGCTGGTTCGTTGGTTTCATCCTCCATTCCTGGCGCCCTATCCATGTTGTCGTAGGCAGAAAGGTTGCTCTCTTCCTGATCCTCACTGCTGCCCCTGCTAAATGATCCTGGCATTTCACCATGTTCCTCTGCAGCATCAGAGCTCCAGTAAGCAGTACCGGCTTCTTCCTGTTTAGGCCAGTCTTTTGCCCAGCTCAAGAGCACCTTTCTGGGCTTGGAGCTCTCCGGCAGCTGCTCTTTTAGCTGGAGGCTTGTTGAAGAGTCTTGAACGTTTGCAGGGGACGGTCCTCGGCCAGCATGACCCTGGTGATAGTCTATGTTGTGTCTCTCAGAGGTACTGGAGGAGGGCAGGGGGTAGAAGCAGTTCTCCGGATGAGAGGAGGTGTATCGATGGCCGAGACGTCTCTTCTGGCCTGAGGACAAGTCGGATTCTGCAGCAGCAGAGTAGATGCAGCTAGAGAAAGCAAGGCAATAGAGGTTAGCCCTTCAAAATGTTCTACTTGTAGAGTGTCTGAATGTCTTTTTGTTTTTCTGCTTTCAGTTTATCTGACAGAAAAACTTGTAAAAAGACAGATTATTATATATATGTTATATATAACTTTTTTATATTGAGACATAGGGCATTTATCCTGCTTTCATGTAGCGTCCAGCAGCTGCGCGAAGGTGGTGACAGGCTTGACAAAGACTGGATTCATGGACTTGCTCAAAAACGTGGACGTAGCCTACTGTATCTCTCTGATTGCACTATACAATCTCTTGTAGATTTCTTGCCAATATATAGAATAATTACAAAAATGAGTTACAGGCTAGGAAAATTATTTGCAGCGTCCGTGTTGTTTCCACATAACTTGAAGCTCCTGAACACACCAACGATGGAAGACACACTTTAAAAGGTACCATTGGTCCTGGTGGAGGTCTGCGTTTCCCAAATGTTCTAGTTACATCTCAAATCGTTTCCCTGGTAAAGATCACCACCTCTTTATGTGATGTTTAATCAGGCGAGGTAGTAATACTAGTAGTCTAAACCCTGTCCAGGTCTTCACAGTTAGAGAAAGTCATATGACTCTACTTAGAATTTGCCAGAACACCAAGTAAGACTGTATGTCTGTCAGATGTTGGCATGAGATGGGTGTTGGTTGATGGTAAACCTTTTTAGAGCAGGTTTGTGTTACCTGGAGTTTTGTGGGTCTGCGGCAGACTGTCCTGGTTCTCTGGAGCGCTCTATGATCAGAGGCATCGACAGCTGACGGAGGCAAGGCGTCGGGGTGAGGTGAGGCTGCCTCAGAGCGCTTGGTGATGCATGGGAACCTCCAGGTGGGCGGGCGGAGACAAGTGAAGGGATTTTGGCAAACAGAGACTCATGTTCTCTGATCAGCTCCAACATCAGAACCTGGACCAGTGCTGCACCTACAGGACACAGGCGAAGGGTTTAGGATGTTTTTAAGAATCTTTTTGGTTGTATGATGTTCTTGTCATACACAACAACAACATTTTTGTTTAATGCCATTTATAGCTTTTTTTGGTGAGTCTGATTACATAGAAGTCTATGAGAAAATGACTCTACTTCTAACTTGATTTATTCTCAGTAAACATTTTCTTAAAGAGTTTATGGTCTCAATCTTAAGTTAAAACGCTTCTTTTATAACCAGGTGTTGTTTTTGACTTGCCAACATGTTATATCACAGATGCTATCGTTTGCATAATTAAAAGAAATATTTAAAACAATTCTTTCACATTTTGCTGTTTACCTCCCATGATGCTTTGTGGGTCTTCAGCTTTGGCTCGGAGGATGTTCGGCCCAAACACGGTGGCCAAGTTCTGACCGCTCATCTTGTTACTGCTGGAATAACTCTGGACCTCATATAAAAACCTGAAAATCACACAAAGAAACCCCACTTTTAGGATAACATCTGAAGTAAGTGTAGAAGTCAGAATTCCCTACTTACTTGCTATCGTTTAACATGTTTGAATGATGTAAGTTGCAAACATTTAAATGCATTTACAGCCCCCATGTCAAGCGTGTACACAAATTCATGAATAAAAAACTGGCTACAGATTATTTGTCTAAAACACTCTTACTGGCAGATGAAGTTGAGCAGGTTGAAGTTTACTACAGGCAACTCATGAAGGAGACTCCTCAACTCCCCTAAAACCTAAAGGAGAGGAATAATAAGAGGGGAAAAGAAGTAAGATAAGACATTAGGAATCTAGCTGATATTCATAAAGCAGGTTCGAATAGCTTTGCAAAATGTTTTCTGAACGTTTTAAAGAGCAACTTAACATCAACCTCAAAGCACTGTTTTGTTCTTATTCTGTTAGAAGCCGTTGTAGTACAGTATTATTTTCTGTTCTTAGTTCATAATAATACCCCTTGTTGGGTAAACAATAGGTGTGCACCTGTGAACACACCCAGCAGTAATGATACACCCGTACATCACTGCAGAGGTAAAGACACCATGTAGGGGGTTTTGAGCGGCTCTTTAAAGAGGCCCTGTTATTAATGTCTTTCATTTTTGTAAAGCACTTTGAATTGCCTTGTGTTGAAAGGTGCAATATAAATAAACTTGCCTTGCCTCTAGTTGTGTCACTTTCCTGTAGTGCAGGAGTGTCCAAACCTTTTTCACCGAGGGCCACATACAGAAAAGTATACGAAGGGCTGGGCCGCTCCCGAGAGGTTTATCGGCTCGTAAGTTCAGTTATAAGTTGGAAAAATCAATCCAATGTAAGTCAATGATTCTTGATACTTGAAAATGCTGTAAGAAAAAAACAGCTCTCCATAGGGTTTTATTTATTTTGTTGGCAGCTCATTCCTTAAAACAGATTCTTCAGATTGCTTATAATAAGAGGGAATATGAAGGGTCTATTTCAAGGTTGTTATGTACATGTGTTATTGGGCTTTTTTATTATCAACTTAGATTTGTTAGAACATGTTTTCAACTTCAATTTACTGAATTTATTTGAAAATTGGGCTTATATATTTGAACATAGGCTATATATACTTAATAAGTACAATATAAGACAAGAAGAAGTTTATTATACTTAAGTCATTATATTTTTTTGAATTAGCTGAAGGCCGATTTAAAATGTGGCCCCCGGGCCGTAGTTTGGACCCCCCTGCTGTAGTGTGTGTGTGTAAATGCTCAAATCCCATGAAAATGAGCATTAAAGGGCCCCTTTGAATAATGAATGGTGTTGTGCTCAGAGATGCAGTTACCAGCGTTCCATCAGTCGCCAGCTTCTGAGCGCACAGCAGGAAGTCCTGGTATCGTCTGTGAGGAACCAGAGGCTCGGGCAGCTGCCTGAGGTAGAGCTTCAGCAGGGACGCCACCGTGTGGACGTCTGTGCTACTGCAGGACGAACAGCAAGGTAAGACCCTTAGAAGAACAAGTGATGAAGTGATTCTTTACATCTTTGATTTTGTCTATTCTACAATACTGCAATACTACCTGGTACAAGTGTTTGTCAACAGCTTTCAAATCAAACTGCTCCACCTGTTAAACATATGCTCAAAGATTGTTGGTCAACCCTGTCAGAGACTTTCTGACTCAGCATACCATAATAACCTGAGGCTGTCCAACAACATCATGTTCTGAACAGTGAATATGAACTGCTACCATCTAATGGGAGATTCATTAAAGTCAGACTGAAGCATCCTTTGTGCTCCAGTCAGTCCTCTCAGTAAACACAGAGCTGAGTCCAGATCAGATGCACGCTGAAGGCTCTTTGAGCAGCTTTTCTCTCAGTGATTGTGCTGTTAGGTTCAAAGTTGTTATATATTATATATATTTGTCTGTTGATGTTACACATGGAGCTGCTGTGATGCAAGGAGCATTTCAGACTTGATCTGACCATTAAAGTATTATCGTACGTCGTATCAGAATCCAGGCTGAAAACAGAGGGATTTATACACCTGTCAAAAGAAGGTCTCTCCCCTGCATCGAAAGCCTCCTGCAGCTCTTTGACCAGACTGGACTGTCCCGGCTGACGAAACAAGCCCACCTCCTGCAGGCCCCGCTCCCGGATGAAGTTCACACACTGCTCCACCACCAGAGGAACCAAACGCACCCCATAACGTCGCTCATACAGCACCGTCTCCTCCAGACGCTGACCAAAGACCCCTGCAAGGGAGGAAGATCTCAACAGGAGGTCCATCGCATCCAATCAGGAACAAGATGACCGGTACTTTTATACATTTAAATCATTTTGACATTGCTAAAGGAAGACAACCAGGATGCAGAGGAAGATGTGTACCTGTCACATCATCTCTGTAATGTTTTCATTATCAGAAAATCAAGTTTTAGTAGTGATTACTTTCCTTAAATGTGATTATCGACATGTTTCAGGGGTACAAAACCTTCCAAATAATGTGAAAGACACACAGTAGCTGGAACTGCTACCCCCGCGCCCCGACCACGGATAAGCGGGAGAAGATGGATGGATGGATGGACACACAGTAGTGAAATATTATACTCTATTTCTACTGTAATTTTACTTACAATCCCCATTGGTGATGACCACAGTAACAACTATTCTTCCTGTGTTCCACATAAAAGACAAGATCAAACATTGTCTCTATAATCCACATGATGTGACATCAACAGTACATGTACCTGTGAAAGGGATCCAGACCCCCTTGTTGAGGCTCTTCAGCCACTCGTCCCCCTGCCCGGCGCTGTTAGAAAGGAAGAAATACGAGCCTGGGCTGGCCAACACGTCTCTGTTACCTACACACACACAGACACACACAGACACACACACACACACACACACACACACACACACACAAATTCTCAGGTTTTTATAACAAAGTCAAGACGCAAGTCTATTAACGCTGACCGATACAATGATACAGTGATAATGTAGTATACTTCAAGGGCATGTCGGGAAGCCTTAGCTGTCCTTGATGCAGATTAAGATGATAGTCACACAGAGGCATTTACAGAATCTGAATTTTTAGGAGAAAGGAGACAATTTGTGGGGTTGAACAAAAAAGAAAAATGCAGAGTGAAGTATCAAATTACTTAGAAGACTTTTACCGTCAAAATATTGAGCAATGAGTAATAGATAACACATTTTGGGTTACAAACACAAATCTGGCTACCATCAACACACACTCACACACACACACACACACACACACACACACACACCATACATCCTCTCTCCATCGTCATCTCGTTAACACATTTTTCCCCTTCTCTGTCCCATCATGCTTCAATGTCTGTCCTTCTCAAAGTCACATCACACTCACCACTCACCACATGTATGTAGCAGCACCATCTCTCTCTCACACACACACACACACACACACACACGAACACACATTCACCTCTGTTACAGGACCCTGAGTCAGCATTTTACAGATGACACTGAAGGGCGACACACAAAAACACTGCTATAGTTCAAGAGGGATTAACAAAATAATATGTTGATGGTGTGTGTGTGTGTGTGTGTGTGTGTGTGTGTGTGTGTGTGTGTGTGTGTGTGTGTGTGTGTGTGTGTGTGTGTGTGTGTGTGTGTGTGTGTGTGTGTGTGTGTGTGTGTGTGTGTGTGTGTGTGTGTGTGTGTGTGTGTGTGTGTGTGTGTGTGTGTGTGTGTGTGTGTGTGTGTCTCACCTTTGTGGCCTGTGCTGTCATGTTTCCAGGACTTGAAGCAGCTGAGTCCCATGCTGCAGCACTCCTGCTCCGGTTTGCCCAAAAAGAGCGATTTGAACGTTTTTTTACAGATTTTGTGAAAGTTTAGAGGGTGAGAGAGCAGCGCTGCATTTATTATGTTTTTCTTTAACTCATTTGAGACAGACTATCAGTTTGGTAAGATGGACTTAGATAAGCTCTTGGTTTTTAACATCTGGGTAGTTCCTAGAGGAAAGAGGTGTAAAAAAAAGAGACTTTCTTGGTGGATACAGAAACTTAAATACAGGTTCCTGCTGGATATTTAACTTTAAATTATGGATTCAAGTTTCTTTTGGGTGGATATATTCACAGGGTTGTCCTTGGTAGATGTTCAACGTTATGCTCCTGGAGAATATTGTCTTAAAATAACATTAAAAAAGGAAGTTCTTAGTGGATATAATCCCCTATACAAGGTTTTAGAGCATTATTAGATTGACTATTCAAAGATTTGAAAAGGTTTCAAGGTAGTTGCACGGTTCCTGGTTGATTTTTTACGTTAAAAACACAATATCTGTAGGAAATTCAGCCTTAAAAGATATTTAAATTCGATTTTGTCAGGTTTCAGGGCTTCCCGGTGGTCATGCTAACCTCATGAAGCCTTGACGAGAGGCTCATGGTAGATACAAAACCTTTAAAAAAGTACATATTTTGGAAGGTTTCTTATGGCTTAAAAAGTGTCTTCTTGATGCAGATCTCGAAGACCGTTTTTCTCATGGTTGTGGGATCCTTGGTGATGTCAAGTGTTCAAAATAGGTCCCGTGGGGGGAAACAATGTGAAGAGAAGTTCCTGGAAAGAAAAGTCCCAGGATGATGCAGCATTTCCCAGCTCTTCTCTGACTATTCTGAAAAGATGTCCCCCCTCTCTCCTTGGAAATCCCCATTGGCAGTTTCAGTTGATTCATTTAGGAGACAAATTCAGGACAGAAAGTTCAAAAACGTAAGAAAATGATCCCAACATACATGTGAAATGTCCCAAGTTGCTCATGTAGAAACTTCAGAAAGGACGGCTGGTTCCTTTTTGGTCTTTGACGTCAGGATTTACCTAAAAATCATTAAAGGGTGCATCCGTATATATCCAGAGCAACAGACACAAGTCTCCATTTGTCCTTTTGACGATTTAAAAAGGGAACTCTGAAGCAGAAGGAGTGAGATGTCTGACTTCCTATCTTTAGAGTATTTCATGATGACTGGCATTATTCCATCTTTTTCCTAAATTTTCCATTTGATATTTTCTGATATAAAGTCCCCTAAGGCAACATTTCTCTCTTCCTCGTCTCTTCCAACGTCCATGGAGTCAAAACTACTCCATCGTCCACGAGGAAGGAGACGCTCTTAGTATTCCCTCCTGCATCCTCTCTCCTTCCTTGTCTCCCTCTCTGTCCTTTGGCTTTATTAGCTCCTTAACTCCATCTCTAGAGGACAGTCTACACATCCATGCCTTCGTCCTCCCGTTTCCCTCTTCTTCCTCCTCTCCGTCCCTTCCTTCCTTCCTGTCTCCCCCGTTGTCCCTTTCTTTGTCCCCGTCTAGCTCGTCCTTCTGTCTTATTCCCACTACCCTCTCCCTCTCTCTCTCTCTCTCTCTATGTCCATTTCCCAGCAGTGTGTGTGCCCCTTGTTGCCCTCCTCCCCATTTACCTCATCAATAACCATGCTGTGTGTGTGTGTGCATGAGTGTGTGTGTGTGTAGGCTGTGCATTAGGAAAATTGGTTCTCTGCGACGCAGCGCTGTTTTACCAAAGTAATCACAGCTGATGGTGAGAGAGGGAGAGAGAGAGATGATCTGGCTCAAATTCTGCTGCTGCTGAAGTATGGCCTGCTGCAGCACACACACACACACACACACACACACACACACACACACTGTCACCATCATTCAAGTGGACATAAAAGCGAGAAAGGCTCGTCGGCCATGTCAACTTTTGAACTCAATTAAAGAATAAGGAACCTCTCTTCTTCTCTCAATACTGTCCAATTCAATAAACCTTATTGGCTCAAAATACAGCTCAGTTTACAGTGGAGGCTACAATACAGGCCATCATATATCAAGGGGAGACACTGCATCGTTGTTCACTTACTTACTGTATGCTCTGACTAGTGGAATAACATCCAAAATCCACATTCAGGTCTTTATTTTACTTACTTTGTCTTTTTGCGTCTGTAGATTTCTCTTAGATTAAACACAAGCATTAGATAAAACCTCATTTGCAGATTTAAACATAACCTTTGAGAAGACTTGTAATGAAAAAGCGTATGTGTTAGAATAAGTAGTCAACTGGGAAAGTTGTTATTGTTTTACTCTATTATCATGTTGTGTCTTACAAAATGTATGGAATCTGTATCTTCATAGGTTTCCTAAAAAATGTTCGTACTCCACATCAGTAGCAACTGCACACACAAAATGTTCCAATTTCATTCCTAAATATATATTCTGAAGGTTTTTACTGAGGGGTTTGTCCACATATCAGTCAAAGCCTGCTTTATAGAACATGTATTCTTAAAATCTTGGATGAAACAGAAAGGGCTTTGGTGTAGTTTGCAGTGTTCCACAGGTAAAATAAGGCAAGATAAACCTTTGTTAATCCCTGTGGGGAAAAGCAGGTGTTCACGCAGCAACAGAAATATAGAAGGGCAACTCTGAGCTTATTAAGATGTGTTTTAAGACAGGATCCAATAAAAGCATTGGTCAGTGGTTTCAATGCAGAGTCAACACGTTTTAAGTTTGGGGGCTTAAAATGCAAAAATCCCCCAAACTCCTTAAACTTGACGAACAAAATGTAGGTAATTTAAAGTGTGACTGAAACAGAAGCCGATACACATTAATGTTGCGCCGTATGTTAGCGTGTCATACAGACTGAATACTAATCACAGCTGAGAGCTTTCACATCTGTGTGTCAATACGACACACTCTTCATTACAAAGTGCTGTGTGTGTGTGTGTGTGTGTGTGTGTGTGTGTGTGTGTGTGTGTGTGTGTGTGTGTGTGTGTGTGTGTGTGTGTGTGTGTGTGTGTGTGTGTGTGTGTGTCTGTGTCTGTGTCTGTGTGTGTGTGTGTGTGTGTGTGTGTCTTCATGCTCTCCACTAAATGAAATGTGTCTCCTCTCCTCCTCTCATGTCTGTAATATATCACACACATGGAAATATTGATTGACCGTCTGTCAGTGTCAAGAAAAATGAACCTCTCTATCTGCTCAGAGTCCATCAGCAGCGCTCCCCTGTGGTCACACACTAACACAACCTGAACACACACACACACACACACACACAGACACACACACACACTGAATAGATATTGGAGGATTATGAGACGAAGGTCCCCAGGAACAGATTTCACACACATTGGTAGTGAAGTAGATCTCTTTGTGGTCGTTGTGTGTCTCTGTGGTCGTTGTGTGTCTCTTTGTGGTCGTTGTGTGTCTCTGTGGTCGTTGTGTGTCTCTTTGTGGTCGTTGTGTGTCTCTTTGTGGTCGTTGTGTGTCTCTTTGTGGTTCTTTTTACTCCTGTTATAATCGTTTCGATTCACTTCGCACCTGTTTCACGTTTCTTTGTCCTCATCTTGTGTCTTTGTGTCTTTGTGTCTTTGTGTTGTCTTCATGGTTGTTTAGCGCCTTTTGAAGTTCATTGTGAGTCTCTTTCAAACAGCTTTTTGTATTTCTCTTTTTGTATTTTTGGTTGTTTTCTGAATTGGATCCGGCTTGAAATCAGCAGGATAATACTGGATAAAACTGGATGAAACTGGATAAAACTGGATAAAACTGGATGAAACTGGATAAAACTGGATAAAACTGGTTGTTGTTGAGCCCAATATACGGAAGATCATTGGTGCCAGGAAAAAATACATTGGAAGAGTTAGTCTTTCTTTTTCATTTTGGAAGTCTAACTTTCAGTTTTTGTGTAATGCAAAATAAATGCATCTCTTGGAGGTGAAAGATCATTTTAAACAAATATAAAATGTTGAGAATAAAGTCAAGATGTTTAGAATAAAGCCACACTTTCAGTATAAGTGTCTCCCCTTAAGTGCAGTACATTAGCCTGTATGCCCATGATACATTGCCTTAGCTAAACCTTGAGCTAACTTATCCATTAGCTAGTAGCCTACCTTAGTTAACTATATTTGTTATCGTCTTTTAGCTAATTAGCTGTAAACTCGAGGCACTGGCAGTTTAGTGATTTGTTCATCACTCACCTTCAGACAAGCCAAGAAAAGCCGGCATAACATGGGACAGTAAAGTGGGAGGTGCTGCTACCTGTCTGTCTGAAGTGACAGTAAGGTGGGAGGTGCTGCTACCTGTCTGTCTGAAGGGACTGTAAAGTGGGAGGTGCTGCTACCTGTCTGTCTGAAGGGACAGTAAAGTGGGAGGTGCTGCTACCTGTCTGTCTGAAGGGACTGTAAAGTGGGAGGTGCTGCTACCTGTCTGTCTGAAGGGACTGTAGAGTGGGAGGTGCTGCTACCTGTCTGTCTGAAGGGACAGTAAAGTGGGAGGTGCTGCTACCTGTCTGTCTGAAGGGACTGTAAAGTGGGAGGTGCTGCTACCTGTCTGTCTGAAGGGACAGTAAAGTGGGAGGTGCGGCTACCTGTCTGTCTGAAGTGACAGTAAGGTGGGAGGTGCTGCTACCTGTCTGTCTGAAGGGACTGTAAAGTGGGAGGTGCGGCTACCTGTCTGTCTGAAGGGACTGTAAAGTGGGAGGTGCTGCTACCTGTCTGTCTGAAGGGACTGTAAAGTGGGAGGTGCTGCTACCTGTCTGTCTGAAGGGACTGTAAAGTGGGAGGTGCTGCTACCTGTCTGTCTGAAGGGACTGTAAAGTGGGAGGTGCTGCTACCTGTCTGTCTGAAGGGACTGTAAAGTGGGAGGTGCTGCTACCTGTCTGTCTGAAGGGACTGTAAAGTGGGAGGTGCTGCTACCTGTCTGTCTGAAGTGACAGTAAAGTGGGAGGTGCTGCTACCTGTCTGTCTGAAGTGACTGCCGATGTCCGCACCGCTGTGCGCGAGACGTGGAGGGAGGGAGGGAGGGAGGGAGGGAGGGAGAGCTACGGAACTTCACAGTCTAATATCCCGACCTGATATTTTGTATTCAATCAATATATTTTTGGAAAGGGAAACTGTGCGCAAACAGCAGTAGATATATATTCATTTATAAAAATTAAAAAAAAGGGGGGGAAAAGGGCACTTTCTCTGGAGGAAGAAAAAGGGCAGGGGCTCAACCCCACTTTGATGTCTATGTGTGCACATGCCTGCTCTTGAGTACTTAAAAGAGGATAAAAAAGTCAGATAAAACATCAAAATAGTATTAAAATATACGAAGGAGAATAAAAGTTGGACATAAGGAAAAAAGCCAACCTTGGATTAAATAAAATATTAAATGTAAAAGTAAATAACCACTTTTATATAGGAGAAGAGCACTCGTGCGTGTGATGGTTTCAGCATCTAGTTTCAGAATTTGAGCTATGCTAGTTGTTAAATGTGGAGATATTTTTAATTTTTATGTATAGGACAGAAATACAAGACGTTGGTGGTTGATGTGCGTCAATGCTACGGTAAAAATCTGTCACCTTTCACGTCCACGCAGCGAGATGCAATCAAACACCTGGCTGTAAAATGAAAATGTTTACATCGATGATAAAGTTATAGATCGCATGTTCCCTATCAGCGGCACACAGATTCAGCAAAAATTGAATTAACCGTAAAACGTTTCCAAATGACTGTGGCTGCCCACCCGCATATATTTTATTTAAGAGAGGTGTATTTTAGGAAACTGAGCAGATATTTGCTTTGGAATATTTGTGCTTTTTTGATTAATTGCAGGCTAAATATAAGGAAAGATCTTAGAAGACAAGTTAGAAAGGCTATATTTGGGCTCCTTTTCCAAACGGCATACTTTCCTAAAAGACTATATGTTATTTGAGGTCTTTTTTAACACTTAAATAATATTAATTTCTTTCAAATAAACCAAAACCTAGCGAATGAAACCATACAAGTCAAGAAAACAAGACTGGATTTACTATGTAAGGCTAACCTGTTAACATCTTGAAATGTGGTGTTAAAGTTATTATTGGATGGCGTTTTATTGGATGTTCAGAACAGGCTGTTGCAGTCTGGCACTTATCACTCGCAGCTGCTGCCAGGGTCGCCTCAACCCATTTAAATATTAGATTTGTAACACTCTCTACTATCGCCGCCATGAGGTCACTGCAGGAGCTCTGAACTTTGGCAGCTAACAGAAAACCACACAGAATATGAAGTGTGGGGATCTGTGAGGCGTCTGACTGCCTGGATGGTCATTTTAGTTGTGTGGCTGAACAGCTAAAGATAGTTTGTTTGAGTTTTTTTTTATTGTGAGAACTTGCTCTTTGACTTCCTCTGCTTGGATGTTGCTGATAAGAGGATTTATAGTGATTACATTTTTCGTACAGCTTCCACTGGTTGCTCATCTACTTCACTTTATTATAGCTATGACTATTTATTTTTCTTACCCTTGCTAAGAAGATCAAACAAATATAAGTCCTTACGACACCGACAAAATGACTATTAGTATATAAAAAACTCACTCCATGTTATCTTAAATTCTTCAAGAACATTTTTTTCTTAAAGAACTGATAGCCAACAGAAAAAAAAACATCCCAATTAATTTAAGCAAAAGTGGGTTTGAGAGCAGCAAAACTATAGGAAAATATCCGTATGCAAACTTTTACACAACTTGAGCAGTTTAGTCAAAGATTCAACCAGCTGAACGACTTCACAAACATGAATTTTCACTCAAACCTTTTCTGTTTAAAACACATCAGACTTACATAGACAAGAAGTGCACCTGTACAATCAATCAATCAATCAATCAATGTATATTCATATAGCCCAATACATTACATTTGTCTCAGTGGACTTCACAGTTTGTATCAGTAAATACGACATCCTCTGTCCTTAGACCCTCACATCGTACAAGGAAAAAATTCCAGAGAAAAACCCACAGTTTAAAGGGGGAAATGGGAGAAACCTCAGGGAGAGCAACAGATGAGGGATCCCTCTCCCAGGACGGACACACGTGCAATAGATGCCGTGTGTAAATCGAAGAGATAATACATTTTACAGCATAGGTAGACCAAATGTTTGGAAATGCATGTGTCTATAATAAGAAGATGAATCCACGAGGATGTCAACAATCCTGTGGGAGCCATCAGGGAAGTAGTATGATGAGAGTCAGGCAGGTCCTCAGAGACAGGTTCAGCCACGACTCGAAATCCAGGACTCAGATCAGGACTCAGGACTCAGGACTCAGGATCAGCCACGACTCAGGATCCCAGCGTAGACAGACACCAAAAAGACATTTGGGGAAGCTGGGTTATCCGGAACATGAGAGTACACAGGTACAGACAGAGAGAAGGAAGAAGTAAGGTGTCCCCCGACAGTCTAAGCCTATAGCAGCTAAACTAGGGGCTGAATCTGAATCAGCCCTAACTATAAGCTTTATCAAAAAGGAAGGTCTTAAGTGCACTCTTAAAGTTTAAAGGTTTGAAAATTAATAGTAAGGTTTCAGCAAAGACTGCATGAGTTGAATTGTGAAATGTAGTTCTGCTCTTTACTATTTACTTCAAATTATTGAGACTTGTCCCCTTTTTGGATTCTTGGTTAACCTTGGAAGCATGCATGTAAAACAAAGTTGAGTTATTAAAAGAAAAACAATCATTTTGGGGTGAAATATTATTTTAATAAACAGCATGAGTTTTAGAACAAATGGTCTGTGATTATTATCTCCAGATGTTTCCTAGTCAAAGCATATCAAGAGAAAAACAATGGTCCCAGGATTGAGCTCTGAGGAACACCACATGTAATGCAAAGAATTAACTGCAAAAGGTTTTTCGTCAGCGCCAGTAGTAGGCTATGCCTCCAATTTAATCAAACTAAGAAGTGCAAATACAGAACCATGTTTCTGAGATCCTAGCTGTGTCTGAAATCATTCCCTGGTTCAAAGGGCTCCTCCTTCTCATGGCATTTCTGTTGCAAGAAACCAAGATGGCAGAAAAGCAAAACTTGATTCTTCAAAAACCTTAATCCAAAAACCACGTCATGGTGATTTATCCAGTTGCTATATATACAATCTATGGATGTTATACTGATCACTTTACATTCGGAGAGCACTTAAAATGGCAAAGTCGCTATAGATTGAGTCGAGAGCCCATGTTTCTGAAACCATTTTGCAAGCACAGACTTTTCCGTCCTAACTATCTAGCGCCTAAGTTGTTATTTAATGAAAGCATGAACTCATGACCATTGAGGTCAAGGAATTAAAAAAGGAAACAGTCTAGAGTGCTTGGAAGTTAAAGGTCCCCTATTATACGGTTCTTCATCAATTATCACAGGTCTCAGATATATACAGAACCTGTCTCTGATTGGCTGAAACACCAAACAGATCATTGCAGCATCCCATAATCCCCTCTGTTTCAGCCCTGTTTCCAAAGTGCTGATTCTCTGTCTGTTACTTTAGATGAAAATAAGGAGCCCCTCCCCACGCCCCTCTGAGAGAGATTTGGTTAGAAAGAACTCAATGGTGCTCTAGGAGGAGATTCAGGTGATAAGGTGGGGGGGGGGGGGTTACCTTGGTTGGTGGTTGGCTAATGGTTACACATGCCAAAACATCGTTATGACATCATAAAGTGGCCAAAATCTGATCAGCTCATTTTCAGACAGGTTTTTATAGAAATGGATCAGGACAAAAAGAGAGAGAATCTTTGTTCCTGAAACTTTCAGAGTCTCTTTACACAGAGGGGACACATGTTGATGTAGAAGAGACAGGAAGAAGAGGGGACACATGTTGATGTAGAAGAGACATGAAGAAGAGGGGACACATGTTGATGTAGAAGAGACATGAAGAAGAGGGGACACATGTTGATGTAGAAGAGACATGGAGAAGAGGGGACACATGCTGATGTAGAAGAGACATGAAGAAGAGGGGACACATGTTGATGTAGAAGAGACATGAAGAAGAGCGGACACATGTTGATGTAGAAGAGACATGAAGAAGAGGGGACACATGTTGATGTAGAAGAGACATGAAGAAGAGGGGACACATGTTGATGTAGAAGAGACATGAAGAAGAGGGGACACATGTTGATGTAGAAGAGACATGAACACGTGGATTTTGCATAATAGGTGACCGTTAAAACGTGTAATCGAGGTATTGCCTTGGCAAGAACTCAAAAAGTCTAGTACATGTTAAAATGAGTTACAGTACGTGTAGCAGCACAATCATCCTCCGACAACGAGGCAAGAAATCCTCTGAAGATGCACCACATTGTCGCTGCTGCTTGAACCTAAAGAGTGAAAACAACATCACACAATCTCCTGTATCATTTTACGTCAACAGATCCAGATCAGACACAGTACACTATGTCTTCTCCTGCGGGATGAAAGAAGAGCCCCTACTGGGTCAGGTTAGGGGTCGAGGTTTGAGCAGATCCCCGTGTCTCTTTTCACTTGCAGCTGGCTGGGTATTTTACGGCCGTGAAGTGCGCAGGAATGTTCACGTCTTAGTTTTCTGTTGGACATAATGTTTTATAGCCTCACCACTTCTGTCTCTCCTTGTTTGGCAGCTATTCAGTGCGGTGGCAACAAGTTTTGCACTGAACGTCGGAGAGGAGGAGGAGTGGTGCGAAAAAAGTTGAGGAAGAAGAGGAGGGAAAAATACTCAAAACCAACAGGAGACTAAACAGCAGCGAGGTAGAGGAGAAGCAGGAGACTCCAGAGCTTCTGTTACAAAGTCAGGTAAGCACAAATTAAATTCACTTTAACACAGACATTCATGTCCAGGAATCTCTCTATTCAACCCAGTCTCACGGCATTTCGTGTTATAGTCACAACATTAATTTAATCTATTGATTCGTTTTCACCAACACGATGTTCGCATTTTCTTTGTGTCACACAGAATGATTTTAAAAGCAATGTATTGGTAGTATGTTTCGTGCCTGCACCACGTCTCTTTGTCCGGTCGGGTCTTGGAAGACCAGAAGCTGTGTGGTTCATAAAAACATTTTCTTACTCAATATCTTACCCAAAGCCTAACCCTAACCCTTTTATTTTAAATTATATAATGTCGGAGTTTTTTTGCCGTCCGCGAGGAAAAGAAATGTCTCAGAGCCTCAGAATACTGACATCTGTATCTTTTGTCATCTTTTTTTCCTTCTAATTTGTTATTATTTGGTGCAGGCACGAAACACACTACCAATAGAAATACATTGCTTCTAAAATCGTTCTGTGTCAGAATACTGAAATCTGTTTTTCCTTCTAATTTGTTATTATTTACATTGCTTTTCAAATCGTTCTGTGTGACACGAAACAAATGGCGAGATCGTGTTGGTGAACACGAATCAATAGATTAATTTTGCGACTATAACACGAAATGCCGTGAGACTGTGTTGCTCTATTAATCATTGCACAATAGAGACCCCTTAAAGTTTCCCTTTTTGTGCTTTTTCAAAATCCCTAAAGACCATTTCCACCGATGTGATGGTTTAAATAACTACAGAATGTGAAGTATCTCTAATATTGACAGAATCTAGAATATTAATTGAGTCATTCTCACATTGTATTTCATTATTTTTTAGCATGTTTGTATTTTTTGCATTAAGTTTGACATTATTTTCTGATACCAAGCTATTATTTGAAAATACTAAGTCATAATTTTTGAGATACTGTCATAATTTTTTTGTTCAAAGTCATTATTTTTTATTTCAAAGTCATTATTATATAATAGTAATTATTTTGAGTTACGAAGTATTTTTTTTGATATACAAAGTCAATATTTTCAGATACTATTTAATTTTGCGATATTAAGTCATTATGTTGTGATACTAAATTATTCTTTTACAACACTTACTTAGTCTTTATTTTTATATTAAGTCATTATTATTAAGATACTAAGTCCTTAACTTACGATACTAAGTCATTATGTTGAAATACAAAGTCATTCTTTTACCATATTAAGCATTTACTTTTAGACACTAAGTGTTTTTTTTGCTAAACTTAGTCATTATTTCACGATACTAAGTCATTATATTTAAGAAACAAGGCAATTTGAGAAAGTATACAGGTCCTTTTTTTCATTACAAGGCTAACTGTTCATTATGGTTTCAAGTTTTGTAATGTGCCGAAACAAAAAGAAGAAACAAGTATCTCAAAGCTGTTCTGCTCTGCATGTGTAAAGACAGAACCAGTGAAAGTGTTTGAGTCTCAGCATGCTCCGTGAAGTAGTGCTGCACTCAGAGCGTTAGCAGTGTGGTTAGCAGGCATAGTGCTCATTGTTGGAGCTGTGGGGTCGGCTGTTGGGTTTCATCTCAGTGTATTTTGAGCCGTATCAAATGAAGTGTGAAACTAAAACTGATATGGCGAGATTATCCCCTTCAGTATAAAGGTATGTGTCACCGATATCTCAACCATGTGGATTGGATTCAATCAAACTCGATGCAAATATTTATTATCTGTATTTACAGTATGTAAAATGTTTTAATTACATTTTATACCGCTACAGTATACAATTTTTATATCTTACATTTTTTTATTATATTGTTCCTTCTGTTCACTCTTACCTTTCTATCCTGTGTTTCAATCCTATTATTACTGCAGCACCTGCATTTTCATACCTGGATTAATAAAATCTTATTTTATCTGATCTCATCTTATCAAATCTTACCTTTCCTTATCTCGTCTCATTTCATCTCGTCTCATTTCATCTCATCTCATTTCATCTCATCAAATCGTATCTTATCATACCTTGAATATATACTGTATACTTTAATGGTAAATTGATAGGTGCAATAAACACATGTGCATATGAACACCTCATTATAGACACATGGTAGTGAGATCATTATCTAACACTCTTATGACCTGTGGGGGTAAAACTGTCCCAGAGTTAATTTCTCCCAGAGCTTTATTTATGTTTGTTTGGTTGGTAACTGGTTAAACTGGTTGGAGGTCTTATCCCCCCCCCCCACAGTCAGGGCCGTTTCTAGCTTTTGGGGGCCCTTGTTTTTACAGTTTTTTAACTACAATGGGGGGATTCCGAAGCCTTTAAGAGGATCTGTGGAGACGCATCAGTCTGTTACACTTTAAGAGGAAAACAGGCTAATTTCACGAAAACCAAGCAATTGAAATTTACCAGAAATAAAAAGGTAAGCAATAAGGCTCCTCTACGTCAATAAATGCATTGACGTAGAGTGCATTTTACGTCAACCGCATTTTCTCAACAATGTATAATTTACATTTCTCATCTTCCTCACACGTCACTCATTGGCTGACAGCCCAACGATGATTTGGACTTTATTACCCCACAAACACAAGCCACAGCTTTGCTATCGTTGCAGTTTAGTTGTGTTTATATCCTACATTTGATGTTTAAGCTTCTAATGCTTCACCGAACACAGGAGGGGGCTTGGCTGAACCTGAACTTTCAGCTTGGGGGCCCCCTAGTGGCCGCGGGGGCCCTATGCATCTGCATAGTCCAGGCAGGGGTGTCAAACTCAATTTCATCTCGGGCCACATTAGCATCATGGTTGCACTCAAAGGGCCCGTTTTATATATAACACTATATAAAAACACATATATAAATATTTAATATATATAAAATAGGGGCCAATAATTGCAAGTCTCTTCAGTGAGAATGTCACCAAAACATTTAAAAAAAAAAAAATCAAATTCTGAGAAAAAAGTCAAATTTGAGATGCATTGTGGGACATGTAATTTATGGGCAACGTGCTTCTGTAAATCGGCATGTAACCGTATAAACATATTATATTCTTTGCAAGTTCTTGTGGGCCGGATTTGGCCCCCGGGCCTTGAGTTTGACACCCCTGGCATAGTCCACCTATAGCAGGGATGGGCCGCATGCTAAAAACACTCTCAAGAAACACCGGCTGTTGTTGTGCCTGCTGTGACGTCAAGTTACCGCGTGTAATTATGCCGAAGCTTCAAAGTTGTATTTATCATCTGAATTTGGCGAAACAAGTTTAATATTCTAAAAACCAAGACTTTGTTTATTTAAAATCAGATGAAAACAAACTGCCACGGACCCTGCCGTGTTATCTATGATTACTATACACCTTACATTCATAATGTCAGCGGGAGGGGGGGGGGGCGGCGCTGAGGAACAGCAGAGTGCGGGTTGACAGGTGTCTGTGTTGACATTCCCCTTATTGTGCGTCAGCAGAGACAGGCTACAAGTGTCTTAGGTTCAAGTTAGACAACTAAAGTCTGGGTTAGTGTTCATGACTTCATGTGTATGTCATCTTAAAGGTTCATCTCAATGCACACACACTTTCCGTGCTTTCCAATAGTTTCAAATAGTTGTATTCCACTGTTAAATAACCTGTTCAATACAAACATGCCACTTAAATTAAATAACATTTCTGTGAACTGATATTTGTTTAGTGAGCTTATTAGAGGATGTTCCCTGAAAGATTGTAAAATGTCAATGAAGATGTCAGACTTAGTATATTTGTTAATAATTAAATACAATACATGGAATTTGTGTGTGTGTGTGTTCCAAGTGAATCTGCGGCCCCCTGGTGGCCAGTACATACATTATGTGGCCCCCACCACCATCCTAGTTGCCCATCCCTGACCTATAGGAAGAGACGGCCCCGCCCCCCACTGCACCCCTTGTTTAGCCTATTGATCTGAACATGCAGAGTGAAACTTTCTCCACTCAGAGCGTAGAGTAGTGAGAGCTGAGGATGTTAAGTGAGTCACAGCAGTCTGCATGTTGTCAGCAGCAAAGAGGCTCCTCAGCGCTGATTTACTGCCCCTCACAGACAGCTGATCCTGAGGGGACGCTCTATAAAAAGCAGATCTGGAATGTAACTAAGTACATTTACTCAAATACTGTACTTAAGTACAATTTGAAGGTACTTTTACTTCATTATTTTGAGATATTAAGTAATTATTTTCAAATTCTATTTCATTTTTTACGTCATCATGTTGATATACAAAGTCAATATTTTCAGATACTAATTATTTCACAATAATAATAATAATAATAACAATAATAATACATTTGATTTATATAGCCCTGGTGCTCAAAGCGCTTTACAAGCAAGCAAAGAATAAAAATCACAATGATGAACACATTCATGCATCACTAATTAAAATCCACTAATTGATGAGATATAGAACACAACATATTACTTATAATCCTCTGGTTAGATGTGACAATTCATAAATACAGTATATCCATTATCTATTAATATCTTATAAATATTGGTCGTCCCATTTTTGTATTCATCTCTCTTTTTTATTTAGTTATTTTATTTACTTTAGTTTGAACTGCATCTCATTTTGTTTGTTTTTTTAAATGCAAATTTAAAAAGCAAAACAATATTAGATCATCCTCTTATATTACAATACAATGTAATGGGCCCTTCTGCGCGATGAGTACTTTGACTTTTTGCATTAAAAATGTTATATTTTGTATTTTTTAAATTACATGTCACTTGTTAGACGCTTTTATCCAAAGCGACTTACATACTCAGTACTGTGGGCAATCCCCACAGGAGCACTTTGGGGTGAAGTGTCTCAGGGACACAACGACATGCTGACTGCAGTGGGGTTTGAACCTGTGACCATCTGATCTCCATACCAAGGCTTGCGCCACTGCGCCACACGCCCCCAAATCCTTGATAATGCTAATACTTCTACTTAAGAAATATTTTGAATCGAGTATTTTACACTGTAATATATTAACTTAAAGGTCATGCTATTTGTAGGCAATAGCATAGGTCTCAGATATATAAAAAACATGTCTATGAAGTGTTTTGCTCAAAATACCAAACAGATCCCCCATTCTAGCCATGCCTCATATCCCTCTATTTCACTTCCTGTTTCAAAAGTGCTGATTTGGGGTATAAAGCGTTAAAAAATAAAAGAGGAGGGGGCTGAGCTCATGCGGGACCCGGCAGCTACTGTCTAAACTAAATACTGCCGTGATGAAACGCCATATCATGGATTATCAAGGATTATTTCTGAAACAGTATGGAGCTCAAAGGCTTTCTCTCTTGCCGGTTATACCACAAGGTGAGTTCCTTTTTATTTCCTGCTTCTTCACACACATGCTCTCCAGTACAGGTTAGCTCTGAGTGTTAGCGATGCTAATGTAAACACCGACCATGTTACGTCCAAAACAGTCGGGCATTGTTTCTGATAGCAACTTTCTGATAGGGCCGTGGGTCCACATTTCAGATATTACGTCATATCGGACGCAAATCTGGATCAGCTCCGTTGTTCCCTCGTTTTTAGAGATTTGGGTACGAAGGAAAAGAGAGAGGGTTTTATTTTCTGACGCTGCGTGAGTTCCCTGACACACCGGGGACACACCGGGGACACATCTTTATGTAGAAAAGACATCAAGAAGTGCATTTTGCATGATAGGACACCTTTAAGTAAAAAGGGGAGTACTTCCTACAACACTGATATCCAAACCTATAATATATATATATATATATATTCAGTGACTAACTGTGCAATATGGCTGCTACATCAGAACTGTTACAGGCTGTGTATTTTGTAAATTGTGTAATTCTTTTTTTTTTTAAACATTTCTTATCTTTAATATTTATTTTATTTATTTTAGCGCATACTTCTTGTTAAACATTGAGCTGTCTGTGGCTCTTTTCTGCTGTAACAAAAGTAAATGTCCCCGCTGTGGGACTAATAAAGGTATTCTGATTCTGATTATTCATAGCTTAATAAACATTGAATTAGTTAAATAAGCTTGTCAAATATATGAATGTATTTACTTTCTCTCTCTTGGAAACAATGGGAATCCTAATGGGATCATTTGCAGCGTAAAGTTAGCATAGGCGTTTGTTCCCAAGGTAAAAAAAAGGACATCAGACTCAGATTACCTTTCTTAGACCCACAGAGCGGACATGTACGTGGTTACAGCAGAAAAGAGCCACAGACAGCTTCATGTTACATATGTTACATTAAAAAGTATTAAAGTAAAAAAACAGTTATAATAGAATAAAAATACAAAGTTACACAATTTACAAAATACACATCCTGTAACAGTTCTGATGATTTAGCAGTCAGGTATATATTGCACATATTGCACATAGTTGGTTGGTATTTAACAGCAGGGGGTGTTATAGTCTGTGTTGTTGTGTGTGTGGGGGAGGGTCTACTAGTCCAGTGTATAGACATGTCATTGGATATGCTGCAGGAATGACGCAGGAGGTGGTGAAAAGATGAATAAGAAGTGATGAGGAGGGAGAGTGAGACCCCCCGCTGTGAAAGGCATGTCTGCTATTTGTGGAAGAGAGACGGCAGCGGAGGACACGCTGTTGTCAGGACGTCCGTCACCCTGTAAATCCTCTTTAGACACTCGAGGAAAAGACACAGTGTACAAGATAAGATAGATAAGATAAGATATTTAAATACTATAAAAAGCAGAGTTGGAACTAAGTATATTTACTCAAATACTGTGTTATGCTACTTTAGAGGGAAATATTGTTTATTTGACTGCACTGCATTCCTTATAAGACTTTAAACACTCATACGATTCATAATATGAATAAATCACAATATATTATTATAGTTTAAGCTGTAAAATAAATAAAATCTCCTTTACAATGTTAAAATTATGAACCCATTCATGCATAATTAAATCCACTAACTGGTGACACATGGTACACAAAATATTTATATACTATAAAAAGCAGAGGTGGAACTAAGTACATTTACTCAAATACTGTGCTTTATTACAATTTACATCAACTTAAGAAGTACTTTATTGATCCCAATTTGGGAAATGTTTGTGTTACAGCAGCATAAAAAGACATGACATTATACAATCAAAATTAAAAGACAAGAAAGAAACAAGAAAGAAGAAAATATACATGATAAGGTGTTTAAGAATATTCTCACTGTTACATTAGAAACAAAGGTAACACTTTATATTAAGGTACACAAATTCACCATCAACTAGTTGTTAATTAACATGCGTATTAGCAGTATATTGGCTCTTTATTAGTCATTATAAAACACTTATTAATGCCTTATTCTACATGACCATATTCTACAAGTACTAGGCCATTAGTTGAGAGTTTTTCCTCAATAACCCTCTAATTAGTGCTTATTGATTGCAAGTAAGGAAGTTTTTGTACATGAGTTGGGTCTTAATATGCTCAATATGGGCCTAATAAGGCAGCAGTACCACAAGAATAGCAATTCTCCCATAATAACACTTAACAGATATGATCTATTCTTATGAAACAAGACGTGAAACTATAAGTGATAATTGTGTCTAAATAACTCAAAATTAGGTATTTCTATCTAAGAACATGTTCCCTATTTTAAATTGAAGTCTTGTTCATAACCAATAAGCTAGTAGTTTGTCTCTAATATTTTAATTAACAACTAGTTGATGGTGAATAAATGTACCTTAATTTAAAGTGTTACCGAAACAAATATTGAGTGTGTATCCAAAGCTTGAATTTATAGTTCCTCTTCATCAGAGTTATCAACTTCTTTAATTTATGAATGACTTCCTGAGATAACGCACATAAGGAGCTGAAATTAGTTGGTATGTTTTTTAATTATTGCGAAAAATGACATAACATTATAATATGCATATGTGCCGATTACAGCAAGGCAGTCGTCAGAAATCAAGTTGGATCACAGACTCCCTCCAGCTATGGTTATAAAATATGTGGTAACCATTGAGTCTCACTTAAATGTGTGAAAGAGAAAGCAAATTGAGAGACCAAGACGTCTTTCTCACGGTTACATTAGAAACAAAAGTGATTTATTTTAAAAAACGAATAATGAGTGTGTATCCAAAGCTTGAATCAACTTCTTTAATTTATGAATGAATTCCTGGGATAAGGAGCTGAAATTTTCAGAGCTGATTACAAGGAAAACATTTTTAAGGATGGAGAAAAAACACTCTTGGTCATGTGATTGCTCTTTATGTCTCTTGGAAATTGTTTTGAACTTGTTTCATGCATTATGACATAACATTATAATATGCATATGTGCCGATTACAGCAAGGCAGTCGTCAGAAAGTGAGGCCCCGTCCACACGGAGACGAAACGGGTTGTATCCGCTACAGTTCTCTATCGTATAGACGGTTTGTCCACACGAGGCCGAAACGGAAACGCGATTCGGAGCCCGAATCCAATAGCCTGTGATATCCATCATTGCTGATGCGTTTTGCCAACAACAACACAACAACAACAACACAACAAGGGCGGATCACAGGGTTGCGTTCGTGTTCCAGACGCTACTGACCATGATACAGATGTTAGTAAAATCTAGCTCCTCTACCACAACCATCAGCAACAAGTGGACTTGGAGAACTACATGAACTACATGTTGCTAAATTCACCGTGGAGAATAAACAGAAGGGCAACCATGGCAACCATGGCAACCATGGCAACCATGCTCGGGGGGTCTTATTCGCTGCTTTTGGTGTATTTTGTGGCCACTTACAGGCACATGTACTACAGCGTCTCCAGCGGGTCGAGCGGTCTCGTGTGAACGGACACATTTCTTGAGCCGATTCCGTGTGGACGGAAGACTTTTTTGATATCGACTTCGGTTCGTTTTCATCTCCGTGTGGACGGGGCCTAAGTTGGATCACAGACTTCCTCCAACAATGGTTATAAAACATGTTTACCATTGAGTGTCAATGGTTATTAAATGTGTGAAAGACAATCATGCAACAAAAAAGCAAATCCAGAGACCAATACGTTAAATATAATATTTCTCCTACTGTTTTTATTTACAGTAATAATCCACTCAATGAAATGCCTCTCATGTAAACCTACTTGGCATTAAACCAATTCTAAAATAAAGTAATATAAATCTGCAGTGGACAGTATTGCAAATACTCAGACAGGAATGTAGTATTTATAGATGCATAATGCAAAGTATATGTGTACGTTAGAGGTATATAAAGAGCTGCATTGTCCTTCATGAGGAACACAGTTTATTTTGAGCTGATCCCACGTAAGCTGTTGCTGTCGGAAAACTATAGACCCCTATATGCTGGAAATAGTCCCCTTAAATACGCACTGTTCACTCCTGTTTGAGAAGTGTTAGCTAAAAAAAGAACTATATTTCCCAGCTGTATAAAACATATTGTTTTTCAAATATAAATGAAAGATTTTGCGTATTAGAAAATCCCTTTTTAAAATGTATTTTTAAAACCTCATAAACTTGTTTTTATGAGATGTTGACTTTAACAGTCTGTAAAAACATCTCAGCTCATTATTGTTTTAATTTAATACACTTTTTCCCATATTTCCTAATGATCAGACGACTGCATTTGTTCCATAGGCTGCCAATTAGGTATGTCTGCTTCTAAATAGGCTCCACTTGAAATATGAATATATACATTGCCTTATTTTCCCTTTACTTAATTTTTCGATTATTTATATTCCATGTGTATATTTTTAGTTTTTTTTGTAATATTAAATCATTTTGTTAACACATTTATTTTCCTTTAATTTTGCTGCTTTTCATAGGAAATGATTTGTATTTGTTAACCTTTTTGGCAACACAATCAAATTGCATTATCCCTTTAAAAAAAAAGTGTGATCCCTGTTGTATTTTACTTCTACTTCTATATGCGACGCTTGCAGTCAATTCCCAGTTGGGATCATTATAGTTTCATGTTATCTTCTCACCTCGTTGGAAGTTGACCTGCTGGCCCGGGAGGGGGGTCGTAACGGAAATCTTTGTCCCTGCAGAACAAGGGCGGTCAGGACGGAGGATTTAAATACCGAGCGCAGAGAGGAAGGGCTGCACCTCTCTGCAGCAAAACCACACACTTCAGTTGGATCCACGTTGTTTCATTATACAATTCCACCTTTTTAAAGTGTGGCAGAACAGCAGATCATTTAAAAATCCCAGAGGAAAAGGCTGTGGGTTTTTTGGAGCCAAGTTCTTCATTTCGTTGCAGCAACAGCTCTCGTAAGTTGCTTTAATGATTTGTGTGTTTAGATATCCAAGAAAGGCATTTGTTTTGTGTTGTTAGCTACATGGTTGGGAATATAGGTTGGTTGTTGAGTCTGATGGTCCAATTCAGGGGTGTCAAACTCAAATACACAGTGGGCCAACATTTTAAAATCGGTACAAGTCGAGGGCCGGACTGGTTCAATGTTTATTGCAAAACTTATTGAAATGAACTTATTGCACATATTAAACCTGGAACTAACAAAGCAAGTTCATCAATGTTTGGGGTCAGGCTCTGAGCTGAGGAAACCCTCAGGATTGAGTGAAGGTGTGCGTGCAATATACCGGCGGGCCAGATCTAATAGTAATTAGAAATGATCCTGCGGGCCGAAATTAAATCCACCAAGGGCCTGATTTGGCCCCCGGGCCTTGAGTTGGACATGTATGGTCCAATTGAATGAAGAATCATTATTAGATGGATATATGTGACATTCTGTTGCCTAGAGATGATGAATCCCAATGACTCTTTCTCAAAATAATGACTTTGTTATCTCAAAATAGTGGGAAACTTTCTCTATTAAGTCGTTATTTAGAGATACTTGGAAATGATGTCAAGAAAGTCTGTCATTAAATTGACTTACGGGGTCATTTCCTTCTGATTTTATTATTCTTTTACTGCCAAAAATAACTTTCCGTCCATGTTTAATAATTAACCATGTCTCTCTGCCTGTGTGTTTCTTCTTCTTCTTCTTCTGTGTTCAGTAATCAGCAGACCTCCAGAGGCCCGAGCAGAGGCAGCACATTGGAGTTACAGAGCCCAGTGTGTGCAGCAGTACGATGGGCAAGAAGGACAGTGAATATGGGTCCTGGAGAGGTAACGTCATTTTCCACTTGGTGATTGAATTTGACAGAATTGGGCCTGGAAAGTTCTTGAAAAGTCCTTGCATGTGATTTTTAAGAAGGTGTGGGAGCCCTTTAATGTGTCTGAATCTGTGTCAGTGTTTCAGTAAAATAAATACAGGAAATCAACTCTTTGTTTGTCTCTTTGCTGGTAGATGATGACGACCCCAAGTTAGTCTCTGACAGAAAGACAGAAAGCTTCAGCGAGCACTCGCCCTGCAGCTCCCCAGAAGCGTATACATTGGTACGATTCTCCTTTTAATCCTCCTCTGTTTGGATGGAAATGTTTCTCAAAACATTGTTAGAAAAGTGTTTGTGAGCCGGTTTCCCCTGTTTCTTAAAGTATCCGTGAACTATGTTTGGCAAGAAGACAGAAGGGCTTTCTCTTCTTTGTGTTTTCTGATCCATTGTCTGATTTAAAGGTCACCTATTATGCAAAATCCACTTTTCATGTCTCTTCCACATCAACATGTGTCCCCTCTGTGAAAAGAGACTCTCTCTTTACACAGAGGGGACACATGTCTCTTCTACATCAACATGTGTCCCCTCTTCTTCATGTCTCTTCTACATCAGCATGTGTCCCCTCTTCTTCATGTCTCTTCTACATCAACATGTGTCCCCTCTTCTTCATGTCTCTTCTACATCAACATGTGTCCCCTCTTCTTCCTGTCTCTTCTACATCAACATGTGTCCCCTCTTCTTCATGTCTCTTCTACATCAACATGTGTCCCCTCTTCTTCCTGTCTCTTCTACATCAACATGTGTCCCCTCTTCTTCACGTCTCTTCTACATCAACATGTGTCCCCTCTTCTTCATGTCTCTTCTACATCAACATGTGTCCCCTCTGTGTAAAGAGACTCTGAAAGTTTCAGGAACAAAGATTCTCTCTCTTTTTGTCCTGATCCATTTCTATAAAAACCTGTCTGAAAATGAGCTGATCAGATTTTGGCCACTTTATAATGTCATAACGATTTTTTGGCTTGTGTAACCATTAGCCAATCACCAACCAAGGTAACCCCCCCCCCCCCCACCTTATCACCTAAATCTCCTCCTAGAGCACCATTGAGTTCTTTGTAACCAAATCTCTCTCAGAGGGGCGTGGGGAGGGGCTCCTTATTTTCATCTAAAGTAACAGACAGAGAATCAGCTCTTTGGAAACAGGGCTGAAACAGAGGGGATTATGGGATGCTGCAATGATCTGTTTGGTGTTTCAGCCAATCAGAGACAGGCTCTGTATATATCTGAGACCTGTGATATATTGATGAGAAACAGTATAATAGGGGACCTTTAAGTATATTTTTGTGATAAAAAAACTAACTTTTTTCAAATGATTTTCCTCCGTCTGGTCCATATGTCTCTAACACAACCACCAACCCCACTCACACATCTTCATCTTCCATTTTATGTCATGCGTCCACTCTGAACTCCAGCCTGAGGAAAAGTCCAGTCGCCAGCTTCAATCTGCTTTTCCTGGTGACAACGTTGATGATGGAGGAGAAAAGACGAATCAAAAGGAAAAGAGCCGTGAGGACGATGGGGAGGGACACCTCAACTATCACATGGGCCTCGTGATGAAAGACAGATGTAAGCCAACCTTTGTCTTCATTGTCCTTTCTGTCCTTGTCATATGATATTAGATTTTTAAGATAAGATTAAGATATTTTTTCACATGCGTGCACATTTGTTTGCATTGCTGTTCGCCTGTTAAAGGGTAACTTGGTTATTTATCAATCTGAACCCTATTTTCCTGTGTTTTTGTGTCAATGGGAAAAATGGGACACATCCAGTTTTAAGCAGTTCTAAACAAGCTGCAATTGAGATTAGGGTCCCAGTTGAAGAATAAGAAAGATACCCTTTAAGATATTAATGTGTACAATGTTGTCGAAGAGTAAATGTCTGTCTGTTTTTCCCAGATGAGGTGGTTTTAACACTGGGAGGAGGTGCCTTTGCTAAAGTGGTGGAGTGTATTGACAGAGAAACGTAAGCATGCATGCTGATTGAACCTCACAATATCTCCTGAACACGTAGTGCGATTACAGCCACACTTGGTGGACACATACAAATGCAATGTCTGAGTAACCATATCAAATTTGATGCCATGTGGATAAAAGAAAATGTATAAAATGAAACAAAAATACCATCCGTGGTTTGGAAATTAAGCTGAGGAAAGGCCCTTAGAACGTTAGATCCTGATCTATTATCCAAGACACAAGAAACAGTTTTACCTTCATTTAAATATGTGTGCGCACCTGTGTGTTTAACAGAAAGGAGCGTGTGGCCGTGAAAATTGTGAGGAATAAAGAGTGTTTCCGTGAAGTAGGAAGGTCTGAGGTCGCAGTGCTGGAGGAGATCAACAGCCTGGATGACGACATCACATTGTGAGTGTCAACTTTATTAATCCCACCAAGACACAATATTCTTCTACACAGACAAACACAGCAACATGAAGTCAGATGGCAGCGGAATGAACCATTTTTCGGGGGTTCGTGTCACAAGCAACAGAGATAATCATTCATGACCTCTGACCCTCCTGCAGTGCCTGTGTGAGGATGCTGGACTGGTTCGAGCACGAAGGTCACGTCTGCATCGTGTTCGAGCTGCTCGGCCTCAGCACCTTCGAGTTCCTCCGACAGAACCACTTCCTGCCGTTCAACGTGGAGCAGATCAGACAAATGGCCTTCCAGATCTTCAGAGCCGTCTGCTGTGAGTCGAAACATCCATCAGACCTCAGAAACATGCACTGTGTTCTTCAATTTTACACTTCATACAAGTTCAGTTTATATCAGAAAAAATGACCTACTTCACGTTTATGGTGGATTATTGTGGACCAAGTTCACAGTTCATTTCTTCCCTTTTTTTAAACTGTAGAGTTGCTTTTACTCTGGTTCAAATGTGTTGCTGATGTGACTAAGGTTGATATTTGTCAGATTTAAATGGGATTTGTTTGCCCATTGAAATCAGTACTTATTTGAACGAAAAACACTTTTAAATATTACATCTACTAAAACCCAGTAGCTGTGTATCCATGCCGGTATGCGGGTTCCATAAATCATCCTAATAGCACCAGGCCATCTTCCCTTGTCATGATTAGAAACTTGTATTGGCGTCATCTTTAAAATGTATCCCTCTTCTTCTGCAATGGTTAAATAATACCTAACTGGAGAGCCTGATGCTCCTAACTCCTAACTCCTAACTCCTAACTTTGAAACGACAAAAAGCTTTAAGCAAACACACAATAACAGTGTGTGATTTTGTGTGTCTTACAGTCCTGCATCGAAACAAGCTGACGCACACAGACCTGAAGCCAGAGAACATCCTGTTTGTCTGCTCCGACTACGACCTGCAGTACAACGAGAACAGGGTAAGGATTGTTAAAACAATAAAACACATTGTGCTCTCATCTCAAGTTGGATAGTGTTTAGCAGTGTGTGTGTTTTTGTGTGTGTGTGTGTGTGTATGTTTTAGGAGTGTAAGGAGAAGACGCTAAGGAGTCTGGATTTAAAGGTGGTGGATTTTGGCACGGCCACATTTGACCACCAAAAACATGAATCACTGGTGTCAACACGCCACTACCGAGCTCCAGAGGTCATCCTAGGTACAACCACACACACACACACAAACACACACACACACACACACAAACACACACAAACACACACACACACACAAACTGCACGTGACATTAACCAAGTTTTGTTTTTGCTTTAACTTTGCATTTGTGCACAGGTTTGGGCTGGAACCAGTCGTGTGACGTTTGGAGTCTGGGCTGCGTTCTCATGGAGTTTTACCTGGGATGCACAGTCTTCCCGGTACATACACACACACACACTTACACACACACATCTGTAAACATTTGTACGTGTTTTTAACCTGTGTTTTTGTTGTTCCAGACCCACGACAGTAAAGAACATCTGGCCATGATGGAGAAAATCCTGGGGCCGATTCCTCCCCACCTGCTGAAAAAAACCAGGTAACAAACACACACACAAAGACACACACACACACACACACACACACACACACAGAGAGAATAGAATCCTAAACATCATTTTTTCTGCCTTTACACAAAAGTCTAATCTTGATAAACTTGGAATTGTAACAAGTTCTATTATTTTCTTTTATATATAGATATATTCAATCTTTTAAATATTAAAGGCCATTATGTGAGACCCATGTTGTGAAATGTTGCATTGAATGCACACATATGCATGTTAGTATATCGTTCCTAAATATATGTGAATGTATCTTATTCTGTAGAAAGCAGCATTATGTGCACAACGGGCATCTGAACTGGGACAAAAGCAGCACTTCTGACGATTATATCAGGAAACACCTTAAACCTCTCAAGGTACAGCAAAACACTTCAGCCAATCAGCTGCAGCCGTGAGCAGGAAGTAACTAAAATAAAGTAACTGTGTCTTTTAGAACTACATGCATGATCAGAGCGAGGAGGATTTCTTCGACCTGCTGGGCTCCATGTTGGAGTACGACGTGTACAGACGGATCACGCTGGAGGAGGCGCTGTGGCATCCGTTCTTCAACCCGCTGAGGATGCAGAAGCAGCGAAGCTAACACACACACACACACACACACACACACACACACACTCCCATAACATAACCTCATACCTGTTTGAGTTTGTAGTTGAGTTGAAGTTTGATTTGCAGTCATAACATTTCCAGAGAGCATTCCTGTCTACTTGAAATTCTGAAACATTGTTAAAAATCAATAATATTTTTCTCCATTTTTAAATAAATATTTTGCATTTTGTGTGTTTTAATTGTGTTTTAGACCATGCATTTCTGCTACTATTTACTTCTGCGCATGCCTCATCAGAGACGGGTAGAATAGCAACATTTTCACTTATATAAAAGGATGGTTGAAGGTCCGTTTCCGCCTCAGCTGATTAGCTTTATGTAGACACTGCAGTCTAAAGTAAACAGACATCCCTGACATGCGCTTTGTTGATACAGGCTGCTGACACTTAAAGTGGACGATATTTATCAAGCTTCAAGCCGCAGAGGAAGTTTCCATGACTGAATAGTTATCCTATGAAATATTAAGTGTGCGATAGCCGCTCAAAGGAGAAACAGCAGAGCTAAATAAATCATATGGATGTCATAAAGCAGTATAAAACAAGCAGGGACAAGGCGTGGGTTCCAGTTTGTCTCATGACCTTTGCTGCACACTATCTTTGATCTTTATTGCCCCAATATAACTGGCATAGGAGAGATAAGAAAGATATAATGACCAAAATAAGGTGGTGTATAAAGATGGACTTAAATGCTGGATGAGAATATGAGTTCCTGGTGTAACCTTAGTATATATATGCAAAAAAAGAAAATACTCCTACATTTCCAGTCTTTGGAAGTCAGACCATACATTTTTTATTGATTCTTTCTTTTGGTTTATTAACTTGACAGCCCACTGTCTGGTGGGTTGTTCCAGGCTGCACAGTGTCTCTGCGGGATATTCAATTAAGTGTGATCAAAAGTCCCATTGTGGAGCCTTGTGGATTACAAACTGTTAGAAAAATTTCACTCGTCACCGGCTTGGTCTTCAATATCAGGATACATGTATTTATTATCCTTGCAAGAATGGAAGTAGTCATCACACACAGGGCTGCGTGGGACAAATAGTTCCCAGAACAGTGTCCTTCAGATGCTGATATACAAGAGAGGGTGTTACAGTCAACAAGATGGAAGAATTCCGGTTCAAAGCAGTATTCTGACATTAGTTCAGATTAGCTAAGGCCTGCAGAAGCAATACACATGACAGTCATATGCCTATCTCTCTAGGGACTGTGTCATCATGCCAATCTTAGGAACAGATATATCATAACTTCAACACAGTGTCTCATGAGCGTCATCCATGTAGTCATACATCCGGCTACGTACACAGCTACGTAGGGCCTCTGTTATCATGTGTTCCTCTGATATAGAAGGAACATTCAGTATTTTCCCAACACAAACCCTGTGAAACTATTCAACCCTTGCCTCTTCCCATACTGCCACTGACCTCTGACCCATCAGAAAACAAAAAATACAATGTTTGTACTTTGCTTCCTGCATTAAGCCCACTGGATTCCTGCCATGGCATCACAGGAAATGCAGAGAGATTTAGGTAAGGTCTACTTTTCAGCAACAACATTGCTTTAGATATAATCAGATTTAGTGTTTAATGAATTGGTGCTTACTTATCATCTTGCTATATCATATGCTGTATCTCAATTTGATAACTTCTCTTAGTACACTGCATATTTTGCAGTGCGTGAATTTCCACCGTGTACTGTTGTGTTAAATCACAATAGCCCTTGTTAGCTAGCTAGCAGCAATTGTTAGCGGTAGCACATCATTACAGACTGCTCAATTAACCCTATCAAAATCACGGCGGATTCCTTTTGGCACCAGTATAGGGGTCTGTTACTTAAATAGTGAAATAAATCATATTTATATTACTCTTATTTGTATAGGGCTTTGTTTCCAAGGGAACCTCAATCACTGCTCGTCTTACAACTTCCTTTACGTAGACAAAATGGCGGTTTTTAAGTGTGAGATGTGTGCAGCGTCCCACACTAATTTATTTGACTGTTTTGAGTGCACAATCCAGGTTCTTAGAGCATTTTGACATACTTTGCATTGGGACTCACTTGCACACTCAAAACAACAAGCCAAAGAACAGTAGTAGGCCTACTACGCAATTTGAAACACATCAATAGTTTCCATTATGTGAAATTAACAATGACTCTCTAGCCATGTTTTTGTTGCCACCTTTTCACTGGTTCCTTTCACAATCCGGTGGAGGCAGATAGTGGCACAGTTTGAGCCTTGTCGTTGACTGAAATCGCCCGCAACGACGGGTTGAGGTTTTCTCCTGCAGGAGCACCAGCTTGATTCAGCACAGGAGGCTGGGGGTCACATCTCTCTGTGAAACATGGAGGCCTAGCAGCCAACGCCCTAAAGCAGGAACACAAGGAGGCTAACTGCAGTCGCACCTCCCTTTGCCAGAAGGCGTACACCAGGGGGTTGATCAGAGAGTTCGACAGTCCCAACAACCACAAATAATTCTCTAAGACGCCTTTGAGTTGGCAGCTTTCACACAGAAGATGCACGATGCACGCCACAAAGAAGGGGCACCAGAGGACCAAGAAGCAGCCCACCAACACCCCCACTGTCCTTAGGGCCTTGACGTGGCTCCAGTAGTGGCTCCTCAGCTGCTGGTGGGGATGGTTCTCGTAATCTTGGCGGTCACCTGTCCTCGAACCGGCCTGCCTAACTTGGCAGATCTGCTTCTGGTGGCTGCAGGCGATCTTCAGGATGTCCAGGTAGATGTAAACGAATACAGAGAGCACGGGGAAGAAGCACGCGCTGAACAACATGATTATGCCCATGTGGTTAATGACGGAGAAAAAGGCACAGAAGCCGCCGTAATCCTTCGTCTGGAGCTGCCGCACCATCACTGAGGAACAGAGACAAAAAGATGATTGGTCATGTGACATTTCTCATAGTCAATATGCCACCAGAACATTTGGTAAAAAAAACTTCAAAACCATTTTTATAATTTCTCCTTTCCAAGTAACCTTTTTTTCGTCACTCCCAACTTCTTAAGTACCGATACTGGTCAATGGCTTGATTCGGCTCGTTACAAGCATACATCAAAATGGGTTGCTAAGTTTAGCTTTACAACACAATGACTTGCTTAGGTTAAGGAAAATAGGTAACAACAGTTAAACAAGAACCCCTAAATCAATGTTTATACGAGAGGCAAAAATCGTGTGCCTGGATGAAAGCCCTGTGCTTATTTGACTCGCCCAACCAACTATTCAACCTAGATCAGATGCTCTGACCGTCTAAAAACGCTGTTAATGAGTTGACAAACACAATCAGTCTTCAGCAACTCCAAGCCTACAAACACACATCCTAGTCATCATAGTATGACGACGATGTAATATTTTCTGTCTGCCATAAATTGATATATTTTCTACATCTCACCTGGCAAGAACCCCAGGGTGAGGGAGCTGAAGGAAAATATATGTGAATGTATCTTATTCTGTGTAGAAAGCAGCATTACGTGCACAATGGGAATCTGAACTGGGACAAAAGCAGCACTTCTGACGATTATATCAGGAAACACCTTAAACCTCTCAGGTACAGAAAAACACTTCAGCCAATCAGCTGCAGCCGTGAGCAGGAAGTAACTCAAATAAAGTAACTGTGCCTTTTAGAACTACATGCATGATCAGAGCGAGGAGGATGTCTTTAATCTAATTAATTTAGTCTATGCTTTAATCCCATACATTTTTATATTTTCTTCATCTCACCTGGCAAGAACCCCAGGGTGAGGGAGCTGATCCAGAGAGCCAGCAGGGACCCGACCGCTGTCCCCTTCCCCGCCAGCTGGGAGTATCTCAGGGGCATCTTGATGGCTGCGTAACGATCCAGCGAGATGAGGAACATGGACATGATGGATGCTGTGCAGGGCGACGTCACGAAGGCCATCCGCATCAAACACCTGATCTTTCCCTGAGCTGCAGGCAGAGATGGCAAAAGTACACACATCCTTTACTCAAGTAGAAGTACAGATACGCGTGTTTAAAAATACTCTGGTAAAAGTAGAAGTACTGACTAAACTTCTTTACTCAAGTAAAAGTAAAGAAGTATGGGCTTTGAAATGTACTTAAGTAAAAAGTACATAACTAGCAGCTGTTTTAAAGAGTACCTGACCTCCCTTTATATTAATAGAACAATAATGTCATTGTTAGCTAATGAATTTTTCCATGCTGAACAACGGCAACATGACAACGTTTTCATTGGTCCCTCTTCTTTAGAGAAGACCAGGAAATGATGGATAGACGGATCGTGTTCAAATCAATAGGCACGCAATGACTCTAAATAATAATGATCACGCCACCAAACACACATTCAAACTAAAGGAACCAGCCTGTTTGGAACATGTGAGAAGTAGAAAGTACAGGTATTTGGGTTCAACATGTAAGAAGTAGAAAGTTCAGGTATTTGGGTTCAACATGTAAGAAGTAGAAAGTACAGGTATTTGGGTTCAAAATGTAAGAAGTAAAAGTAAAAAGTCGTCAGAAATATAAGTAGTGGAGTAAAGTACTGATACCAGAAACATGTTATTAAGTACAGTAACGAAGTATTTGTACTCCACTACTTCCCACCTCTGGCTGGAGGCTCTGAGTTTGTTGGAGGATCAGAAGTGACGCTGTTGCCGTTGAAGTCCTCGGTGGCGAGGCCGGTGATGGCCACTCCCACCAGGGCGTCGGCTAGTGCTAAATTGAGGACGAAGACCCAGCTCTGGCTCCTCTTCTTCAGGAGCAGCTTCAGGAGAGCGGCGGCCACCAGCAGGTTGGTGGAGATGATGAGACCAGAAGCGATGCTGAGGATGAAACCCATCACTCGAGGCCGCATGATGCTTTCGGTCGGTGGTTCATGGGAGTTCATGCTGTCAGGAGAAATGCTAACGGCCGCCTCAGTGCTCGCATGTCCACTTAAATATGACATTTTCAGGGAGGTACTTTGAAAAGCAAATCTTTGCAATCTAACAATAATTTCCCCCTAGAAGAAGTATTTTAACAGAACAATTTCAATAGGGAGAAATCAAGTATGTTAACTAAAGCTACTCAACTATCACATTGTTGATGTCTGTGTGACACACAATTATACCTGAATATGATGAGGAGTCACATGGCAAAAAAATTGCATCTCAAGTGAGTCTTACACACAAAGATATCTCTCTAACAAATAATATGTAACCTTTATCCAAAGAAAAGGTGTGCAGGGATGGTCAAATGTAGTTCAAACATTTCAAGTGTTTTAACATAAACTTCACTACTCCCCATCTCTGTCTATTCATAATTTTAAAAAACTATTTCATAAATCCATAAAGCTGATATTGTTGCAAATGTGTTATTTGCACAATTAGAAAAGAAACTGAGATTTGCACAGATGCTAAAAAACAAACAAACGTTAAGACCTCCTATAAGTGACAACGCCACGCCATGTTTGATCAACAGAAGATGAAACAGCCGATATTGTCCCGATGCGTTAATCCAATCTCACGTCATGTTTAAGAAAGATAGCCGGTTCTTAAAACATCTGTCCAATTTCACCGGGTGTGGGTCCTTTCAATCCTATCATCAAATGCAGAAGGACAGAAACACACACAGCATTATCAGCTTGTCCAGCTCTTGTCCCCTCCCCTCCCCTCACACACACACACACACACACACACACACACACACACACACACACACACACACACACACACACACACACACACACACACACACACTTATCCCAGCCTCCTGACAGGAAGACCTATATTTTTATCATACATTTACTGTATTATTATCCCTGTATAATTTGTTGTCTGCCAAATATGTTTTAGTCTGGCTTGGTTAGTGTTACCTTTTTTCTCAAAGAATTCTGAAATGAGGCTTTTTGGGGGGTTTTCCTTTCCTGTAGTGTGTTATAGGTTTGTGTGCATGAGATCCCTGTGTTCCCTCCAGAGGGAGTTTCTCTCCCACACACTCCTGCCCCTTTGACCGAAACGCCTCCACTGGACTCCTTTGTTTTTTTCTGTAACATAGGACATCACTACGTACACTCGCGCTTCAATTGGCTAGCGCTCCAACACATTGTACGTGATAGGCTAAGAGGCGGGACATCTCTAAGCGTTTGACCAATCACAACAGAGCCGCCCAGCTAACCAATCAGAGCAGACTGGGCTCTGGTTTCAGACAGAGGGTGAAAAGAGGTGCTACAGCACAGGCAGTATGAGAACAATAAAGAGCTTTTTGAGCATTAAAGCGTGGAGACATGTCCCAGTAGAGACACTAAATACTGATATACACCTGAACATCATCAGGAGAGGACTCTTTAAAGTAGAGACACTACATACTGATATACACCTGAACATCAGCAGGAGAGGACTCTTTAAAGTAGAGACAATACATACTGATATACACCTGAACATCAGCAGGAGAGGACTCTTTAAAGTAGAGACACTACATACTGATATACACCTGAACATCAGCAGGAGAGGACTCTTTAAAGTAGAGACACTACATACTGATATACACCTGAAAATGTGAATAATAATTATGTCCTCTTTAATCTAAGAACTTGTGGGATGTCTTTAGACCCCATGTTAAAATCCTCAACTTTACAGCAGAAGCATGTTAACAAGCTTGATCCCGATTCAAGACAACTGTATTGGTTGAATCTTTATAGAACTTGTCCGTCCGGTTAAATCATACTATCACAACGGAAACCTATACGGACGTCATGGAGAACAGGTCCATATATTAAAGTTGTGTAAGTGGCCTTATTGTTGGCGATAGTAGCCTTGGTGATGTGTGTGCAAAGCATGTCCAGCCTAATTGATTGCTTTGGCTTGCATCCAAGAAATACTGTATATTGGATAATCTTCGTAAGACTTTGCCACGGGGTATCATGCACAATGAGTAGATGCAACTTAGACCGGACATTAATCAACAATTTTTTCTGCAGATATTGCATAAAAAACATAGTGATGTATTCATCATCAGGAGGGATCATATAAGTTGTTTTTGTGCTGCGGAGCTGAAAGGGCTTAGTTAAACTCTAACCCTGCTGGATGATGTCCCACTCCGGCCCCAAGAGAGACATCTGGCATGATGGGATGATTTTCCACTAAGATTCACACACAAACAGGTCTGCCTAATGACGCTTTCTCGCTGCACACACTCAAAACATCACCTGGCATCTCACCAGCTTCATAAAGTGGTTACTGTGAGGCAAATAAATGTGACTGAAAACATCCCAACCTAAACTTAAAGGGGCCCTTTGTGCTCATTTTCAGGTGTATATCAGTATTTAGTGTCTCTCCTGTGACATGTCTCCATGCTTTAATGTTCAAAAAGCTCTTTATTTTTCTCATACTGCCTGTGCTGCAGCACCTCTTTTCACCCTCTGTCTGAAACCAGAGCCCAGTCTGCTCTGATTGGTTAGCTGGCCGGCTCTGTTGTGATTGGCCAACAGCTTAGAGATGTCAATTGCATGTTTATATTGAAAAGGAATCTAACTTCGATACAACAAAGGTTAATATCTAGGTCGTGTCCGATACCGAGCTCCGGTGCTGATAAGGCTCCGGAAAACGGCCGTCCAATCTTTTTAGGACTAAACCCCCCAGAATCTACACGCAAGATCACCGTAATCTGTTTAGGGGGGCGTTTACAGTGTGGCCTCTAACACCAGCTGCCCGTCATATCACTTATTTCAGGCACTAAAGCGTCGGATGTCCGACCACCAGGATAGCAAAACGGAGTGTGTAGTGTAGTAGGTGTTGGTGGGCTGGTAGAACCCCAGAGAGCAGTATCTAAACTGCCCCTGGAGGAGGAACCCCGTGTCGTTGGGAGACTGCCTGGTAATTAAGGCAGCTTCAGGACCCGCAATCCCTAACCCCCACTTTTGATCCCCAGTTATACCAATTAAAACAATGCAAATGTGATATCAAACACAGCCAGAGTCAAACATTAATATCACAGCAGTGATATTACCACATCAGCAGAGCACATGTCATATTTCAATATCAATCAAAACCACATCAACCACAGTAACCAATATTAAACTATAGTTTAACCTTAGCAGGGTTTCTATTCCCCTTAAGCAATTTCAAATCCAAATTAGGGAGGCTGTGGTGCAGTGGGTCACAACTAGTGCGTTGGTGTTCGGATCAGGGGAGCACAGGTTCAACCCCCACTATCGTTGTGTCCCTGAGACACTTCACCCCAAATTGCTCCTTTGGGGGATTGTCCACAGTATTGAGTATGTAAGTCGCTTTGGATAAAAGCGTCTAACAAGTGACATTTAATGTAATCTAATTATCAACTACTGTCAGCCTTTTCCAAGGAAGGGTGTTCTTACCTTACTCTAAGACACCAAGCAGATACCTTCAGAGACCACCAGAGAGACCAGGAGTTGGGTCGAAATGTACAAAGTATAAACCGGTTTTATTAAGTTTTTAACAAAAGTAGAGGATTTACAAGAATCCAAAAAATAACAAAAGAAAGATACAAAATGTTTCATCATCTTTTATAGTCTCCTGCCTCCTCCCTCTCTGCATCAGGTGGTTTCCCCTTTTCTATCTTTGAGGGAGAAGGAGGTCACATATGTTCAACTTTTACTTAATGAACAATTACAAATGTAAAGTTAAAATAAAACAAATAAAGACTTATTGTAATAATATGCAATTTTAACGAGAGGGAATATGAACATTTTTCATGAAAGCAGAACATATTTTCAATGTCATGTTTAGAATCAAGTTTTTTCTTTAAACATTTAATTTCAAATATGCAAACTTTATACTTTAACGTATTAACAGAGAATTCATTTATTAACAGAGACAATAGAGACAGCTTGTCTATAAGATTAGAAAATTACAAAAGTAGGGTAGACATGTGGAGATTATCCGGCTGAACAAAACGTGCATTTATCAAACAGGTTCGTTTTCCACAGACCTTATTTCGAGCTATTTTCCAAAATCCTATGGAGAAATCCCGTTGCTCTTTCGTCGAGGGAACCCATGCACAGTTTATTTCCGGGTCGGCCTACAAAAATACGTCATCCCTGCACCGCTCTATTTAGTACCTGACACCCATCTCTAGTTACAGGTACTAACATACTAAACTAGTAGGGGTGCCCCTCGACTTCACAAGGTCGTTGTAAAAATACGGGTCTTTCTCACTGAGAGCTTCGATCAGAACCCTGCATGCTTCAGCTCCTTTATTTCGCACCGTGTCCACCACCTCTCGTGCTCTTTCATTTTCAGGTTTGCTTCTGGCTGACCTCATTTCAGAATCATAGATCACTCGAAACTCAAAGAGTCTATCCAGAAGGGTGTTCAGGAAAGGTAGAGACACTCTTTCAATGAACTCTGTCCGAATTGAGCGCACCCACTGAACTGCTGGGTCTCTGTCCTCTGCTGGGACTCTGTCCTCTGGGACATTTCTCTGGGACATTTCCTGCCTTGGACCTGGAAGATAAACAGGAAAATACTTTTGTTGACCAACAATTACATTAAATTAACTCGACATTCCCAGGGGTGGATATTCGTTCATTAAAGTTATTATATGTAAATTCCTCATTAAAATGTCTAAAAACTACTACACCTATGTTATTCATATTTTGTTTAATATTGTGTTGAGCTGTGTACATACATTAACCCGAATGGTTCAGAGAGATGTGTCATTTTAATCAAGGTAACAGTACGTTTCATCACGGTCTCCTGTAAAGCCTCGTATCCACTTAAGCATGAGAAGCTGAAGACTACAACTCCCATGATGCCACGCTGTTTCACCCCCACACCACCCTCCAGCTTTACTATAGTTCACTGCAGAGCCCTCTAGTGGCAGAACATTACAGGTTGTGTGTTTAACGTAGTCATGATGCTCATGCCTTCATCAGTGATGTGGACGACAGACAACAGAACGTCCAGGAGCAACGCTGTGAAGCAAAGAGCTGTTGCATTGCTGCTAAAACAGGTTCATCTTATTGAATGTCACACCTTTAGTTCTTTAGTTCAGAGGTAATGTTAATCTAATGTCATTCACTTTGGAGCCTCACTAGGATGTACCAGTTTATATCATTCACCTTTTATTTTTAATGTTTAATTATTGTTCTGTCCCCCTGTGATCTTTCTGGATGTGAGCATTTACTGTTATGCGTAAACTTTATTAGTTATTTTTTTTATTTACAAGACTGCTGAAATGTTTGTAATCTGCTGCCAGAAAATCTTGACTGTGTCCGGTCTCATGTCTGAGTGATTCTCTAGATGTTGTTGTCTGTTGTTTTGATGAAATAGAGCTGTAACAAGATACAAAATATATTGTTGTTGTACTATAAAGACCTTTTAAGATCAGTTTTGAATGTACAATATCTTGATGAATGGAGGATATGGTTTCACTACTCACAGTTCGTCTGTTTCTTGGCTGTGATCGTCTCACCATTGATCCTGTAGGGATGAACACAATCAACAGTTTTGGATCAAGTTTACAATAATAGTTTGTTCTTTGAGTTAGTCAGCTTCAGAGTCCTGACTGATCTCATGCTTTACATCCCATCATATCTTCTCTGCAAACACTACGACTGACTGCCACAGCTCTCAGCTGCATTACAGGAAGTAACCAGTCATTAGAAACTAAAAACATCCCATAAAAAACAGACTGCCTTTTCCACTCTTCTGTAAAATCCCATATGTCTGTTAGAAAGTTGCTTACTAACTAAATGTGGCTTTGCATTTTCAACTTACAATATAATCTCCAGTGTGCAGTCTGGACAATCCATAAAATCTCTCAGCAGCTTCACTCCTGAATCCTTCAGCTTGTTGCCTCTCAGGTCCAGCTTTCTCAGATGGATGTTGGACTTCAGAGCTGAGGCCAGAGCAGAACAGCTGATCTCTGACAAACTGCAGGTCGTCAGACTGAATAAAGAAAACATGATGTCACTTTAGAAAACAATGTTCCTGTTTGAAATAACTCCAGGTTTAATAATCGGATCAGAGATGAAGGAGTTTAGAAAGTGGAAACTCCAAACAGGTTAAAAACTGTAAGATACAGAAAGAGAAAAAAGCTCTCATTAATATTCAAGACAACGTGCTTCTATTTCAATAAAAAGAGCTGACTTGACATCTGACACTCTGCTCCATCTACACTAACTCATGATGTGCAGCCAGACAAATAAAAACCACAGAAACTGATTCAACTCAAGATGACAACGTTTACTAAGATTTTAAATATGAAGAATAACATTCAGATTATTTATTTTAGGAATAGTGAAGTCATCAAATCACAGCTTTTTCAGTTTAAACTATTCAGTCAGTAAAGCATCATGTAGCTTCAGAAACATGATGGAAACAGAACAAACTCAAATTATTTGTTAGTGTTTGGTAGTTTTAATAGAAATATTTATAAATTATATTTATATATTTTCTACATCATTTATTTTATAAGAAACAGGATGGAGAATATAAGATGTATTTCACGTGTTTAAAGGTTCAGAGTGAATTATGCAGTGTAGGATTTTTCTTGTTATTTTAATTTAAAGATCAACATTGCTCTGCCACAGTCAGTGAACTAAACTTGTTATACTTTGTTGTTGTTTAGCCTTTCTTAGGCCATTACATGGTTACATGTTGTTGTTATTATTTATACATTAACGTATCATCCCCTCAGCAGAAACATTCTGACAGCTTAGTTTGTCTTAAAAGGAAAGATGTATATAAAATGAGTGCAGTGCAGGGCTGAGGCTAAACAACATTCTTACTGAAACAGACCAGGACACCAACAATATGAACAAAGGGCTGAGACTGTAGAGAGTTAAGATACTCAGTGAGGATCAGAGTGATATCAGCCTGATGTCTTCAGCTCAGAGTCAACACAACTCTCACATAATAATCTCAGCACAGAAGTTAAAGATGGAGAACTGACCTGAGAGTCTCCAGTCTGCAGTCTGGACTCTCCAGAAGATCTCTCAGCAGCTTCACTCCTGAATCCTTCAGCTTGTTGTTACTCAGGTCCAGCTTTGTCAGATGGGAGGGGTTGGACTTCAGAGCTGAGGCCAGAGCAGAACAGCTGATCTCTGACAAACTGCAGCGCTCCAGTCTGAATGAAGAAAAAACATGATGTAACTTTAGAAAACAATGTTCCTGTTTGAAATAACTCAAGGTTTACTAATCTGTTCAGAGCTGAACAATGTTTTAATGTCAGCGATGACGTAGAAACAAATCCCTGATAATCTGGAACTCTCTGCAGCAGTTTCTCTCATCAGATCTTTAACAACTCCTTCATCTCCCTCACAGCTCCTCAGTACTGACAGCATCTCCACTGACTCATGGAGCACAGTGTGAGTCTGTGGAAGCTCAAACACTCTCCCTCACACATTTACCTTCTCTGATCTTTGTTGTTCTTAAAGTTTGGATTCCATTTCCATTTGGAAATACAGAAAAAAGTAAAAGTTCAGAAAATCATAAATACAAACAGATCTGTATGAACTGCAGTCAGTGAACTGACCCGAGAGTCTCCAGTCCGCAGTTTGGACTCTTTAGTCCAGAACTCAGCATCTCCACTCCTGAATCCTTCAGATAGCTGTGACTCAGGTCCAGATATCTCAGATGGGAGGGGTTGGACTTCAGAGCTGAGGCCACGACTTCACAGTCAGTCTCTGAGAGTCTACAGTTAGTAAGTCTATAATAACACATACATTACAACTTGTGTTAGTATAAAAACAGAGGAAACATTTTATTAACTTACTGAATTTGATGGAAGAACTTTTAACATATCATGTCAATTTAATTTAATAATAGATCTTATTTTAAACTCTTAAGCATTGTGGTAAAAACAGATCTGATTCAATATTGAAGAAACTGCAATGATATATTAATAACCTAACTGCATTTACTGATAACTGTAAATACTGCTGTATGTTGTGATCACATGCTGCTGTGAGAAAACCTCTAAAGTCCTTCATTTGTTTGACATGTCGCCTCCATCACACAAAGGAATATGAGGAGAAGACTTTAAACTCCAGGGAAAAGAAAGTTTGGGGCTCTCTGCTGGAACTGCTACCCCCGCGACCCGACCACGGATAAGCGGGAGAAGATGGATGGATGGATGGGACTTTAAACTTTAAAATGTCACATTATTATGAATTAATAGAATAACTAGGATCATTTAATTTCGCTCTCAAAGTATTTAAAACATCAAACATGTTATAGTGTTTATTTGAAGAAACAAACTTCTGATCTACAGTTATTTATAAAGTTAATCACATCTGGACTTACACAGCCTTCTTGCAGTTCCTCACAGCTGGAATCAGTCTCCGTCGTCCCTGATCTGATGTGTTGTACTTCATCAGGTCCAACTTATCCAGAACCTCCTCTGACATCTGCAGCATGATGGCCAGAGCTGAGCAGTGGATGTCAGAGAGTTCCTCTGATCTGTTCTTTGACTTCAGGAACTCTGTGATCTCCTGATGTACTGAGTGGTCCTTCATCTCTGTCAGACAGTGGAAGATGTTGATGCTCCTTTCAGGAGAGCTTTTATCACTTCTCATCTCCTTCAGGTTGATGATGGCTCTCTGGATCATCTCTGGACACTTGTCTGTGCGACCCAGCAGGCCTCCTAACAGTCTCTGGTTGGACTCCAGAGAGAGGCCGTGGAGAAATCGGACAAACAGGTCCAGGTGGCCATTTTGACTTTGGAGGGATTTCTTCATGGCTTTCTTCAGGAAGACATCTAGAGATGTGTACCCCTGATCTCCCTGCAGGAAGTCCTTCAGTACCTCTGTGTCTCTGTTGGTGTAACAGTGGAACATGTAGACTGCAGCCAGAAACTCCTGAATGCTCAGATGAACAAAGCAGTAGACTCTTTTCTGGAAGATCACACACTCTCTTTTGAAGATCTCTGTACAAACTCCTGAGTGCACCAAGGCGTCGGTGAAATCAAGACCACAGCGCTGCAGGTCTTCTTGGTAGAACATGTTGTCTCCTTTCTCGAGATGTTCAAACGCCAGCCTCCCCAGCTTCAGAAGAACCTTCCTGTCAGCCTCCGTCAGCTGCTGTGGACTCGTCTCATGTCCCTTTTCATACTTCTGCTTCTTCCTCTGTGTCTGGACCATCAGGAAGTATGAGTACATGTCAGTGAGGGTCTTGGGCAGCTCTCCTCCCTGGTCTGTAGTCAACATGTGGTCCAGAACTGCACCAGTGATCCAGCAGAAGACTGGGATCAGACACATGATGTGGAGGCTCCTGGAGCCCTTGATGTGAGAGATGATTCTGCTGGACAGGTCTTCATCACTCGATCTCCTCCTGAAGTACTCCTCCTTCTGGGCGTCAGTGAAGCCTCGTACTTCTGTTACCCTGTCCACAAACTCAGGAGGGATCTGATTGGCCGCTGCAGGTCTGGAAGTTATCCAGACGAGAGCCGAGGGAAGCAGCTTCCCCCTGATGAGGTTTGTCAGCAGCACGTTTACTGAGGACTGCTGTGAGACATCAGACACAACATTCTTGTTTCTGAAATCCAGAGAAAGTCTGCTTTCATCCAGGCCGTCAAAGATGAACAGCACTTTACAGACAGCCAGCTGCTCTGCTGTGACCTTCTGTAAGGTTGGATGGAAATCATGGAGCAGCCTGAGAAGACTGTACTGCTCACCTTTGATCAGGTTCAGCTCCCTGAAGGAGAGCGGGATCACCAGACTGACATCTTGGTTTTCCAAACCCTCGGCCCAGTCCAGAGTGAACTTCTGCACTGAGAAGGTTTTTCCAACTCCAGCGACTCCATTGGTCAGGACCGTTTTGATGTGTGTCTGTTGGTCAGGTGAGGCTTTAAAGATATCCTGGCACTTGATTGGAGTGTCATGGAGGGTCTCTTTCTTGTAAGCTGTCTCCAGCTGCCTCACCTCATGTTGGGCATTAACCTCTTCACTCTGGCCTTGTGTGATGTAGAGCTCAGTGAAGATCCTGTAGAGGAGGGTTTCACTTTCATCAGTTCCTTCAGTCACACGTTCACATCTCCTCCACAAACTGAGCCTATGTTCATCTAAAACCTCCTGCAGACCACTATCTGCTGAAAGAGAAGAACACATGTGAGAATAAGAAAATGCTTTTAAGAAACTGATGATTAAATTCAAACAAAAAAATATGATTTAAAGTGTCATGATTTTTATAAAACCTAATGTCTATACTTTACAACACGACACTAAACAAAATACACATACAAATGAAAAATCCTGGGGCCTCATTTATAAAGCCTTGCATAGGATTCACGTGGGAAGGTTGCTTACATACGACAAAGCAAATAAATACGCACAGACATTTTCCGATTTATAAAACACTGAGCACGCACGTCCTACGCCGGTTTCCCTTTATAAATCACAATCAACTCGAAATGCGGCGCAGCTTTTGCGGGCTTCACGTAACGCCCATATTTGCCTATAAATAGTCAAAGAAACGCCCCGTATGAATATTCATTTTGACTGACTGCATGAAGAAGATCGCAGGAAATGACAACAGAACAGCTAAAAAAGACATCTCACACCAGGCCCGGACTGGCCATCGGGAGGACCGGGAGGTTTCTCGATGGCCTGGCCTGTTAAGTGGCCTGCTGGCCTGAGGATTTTTTTTTTTTTATGTATTCTGAACGCAACGCTGACTAAATGTGGGTCTGCCTCACAGAGGGTGACTGGCTGTCTACATGATGTGGCCTGCCGACATGGCCACTTTCATACAGATCATACACTAATGCCCAAGATTGGTCTCTGTGTGTCATTCAAGCTCGGGAGGGTGTGTGTGTGTATGTGTGGTGCGAGCGAGAGAGAGAAAGCGTGCGCACCGGTTAAGTGTATTGTTGTTGTTAGCATCTGGTGCTAGCTAGCTGCGCTAACGGATATAAGGAGCTGTTTCAACAACGAGGAGAGTCCTCTCCTGTCAGACTGAGAGAGATAACTACAGCTCAGGTGAGGTAAAGGACTCTCTGAGTGTTTAGATAGTTAACTTAGTCTAAGTTCTCTCTGGGTCTCAAACGGTTTGGTCACCATTTATGTAAACACATATTTCCATTTGAGGGGGGAGAGATTAGTCAAATATGCATGAATAATAACAAATGTTAACTAGGTGAAAAAAGGTAAGATACACTTTAAAAACTTGTTGAGAGCTAAAACTAGTCTTTGCTGCTGCCTCAAAGAGGAGCAGGGGGGAAAGGAGGGAGAGGAGGGAGAGGAGGGAGAGGGGGGAGAGGAGGGAGAGGAGCAGGGGGGAGAGGAGTAGGGGGGAAGGAGGGAGGGGAGGGAGAGGAGGGAGAGGAGTAGGGGGGAAAGGAGGGAGGGGAGGGAGAGGAGGGAGAGGGGGAGAGGAGGGAGAGGAGCAGGGGGGAGAGGAGTAGGGGGGAAAGGAGGGAGGGGAAAGAGAGGAGGGAGAGGAGGGAGACAGGTGAGGCTGATTCAGGAGCACAGACACACTCACAACTATAAATGAACCAAAAATAAATAAATAAACAAGTTTCAATGTTTTTTCATATTGGATATGGTGTGTTATTGGTTATGGTGTGTTATTGGTTATGGTGTGTTATTGGTTATGGTGTGTTATTGGTTATGGTGTGTTATTGGTTATGGTGTGTTATTGGTTATGGCCATGTTCTTATGATTTTATGATTATTTAAATGTATATAGTTCTGTTTCATATGGGTGTAGTCACTTTATTTCCCCCTCAAAATGCACCAGATTGATGCATTTAAGTCCAACATTTAAAAAAAATCTTACTGGGGGGGCATGCCCCCGGACCCCCTAGAAGATTTGAGGTCCACCCCCACTTAAAATATGTTCACATGAATAGGTTCCTAAATAGATTTGCACATTATTTTTAAATAGTAACCTCTGTCCATATGTTTAGTATTGGGTAGTAGATTTAAACCATAGGGCTATCACTACGGGCAGCAACGCTGTACATATTGACAAATAAATCCAGCAAAATGGCACAAAAAAAAACTGGAAGTGGCCTGGCTGGGTGTTTAATTCCCGGCCTGACTTATTGTCCCAGTCCGGCCCTGTCTCACACCGTGTCAGATTTTGGTTCTTTTGGGGAGGTGGAGACAAATCACATCATTTGTTTGGTGGATGCAGTTTGACCCAGAGTAGCAACATGGAGGTCGTCACCAAAATAAATAAATAAGTGTTGCGAAAAAAGTTAATGACAAAAAAAATACATAACCTTCCTCAGGCAGTGTGTCAGTGTGTTTGTGCCGGGGACAGGAGACCCCCCCCCCCCCCCCCCCCATGATGAGAAACTGTAAGAAATGATCGGGGAATCCCTCCGGAGTGGAGTCATGACGAATGGATCTGAATTGTTTTCATGGTTTGTGTTCCAGCTGTCGATCAGCTGTGCGCAGCGTCTCCACTGCAGCCTGTGCGTCTCAACCCCCCCGCAGCAACTCTATCCAGGGGCGCGGGAAGGGGGTGCTGAGGGCGCTTCAGCACCCCCTAGCGGCAGGCAGGCGGTGCGGAGCTCCCCTCTCTGCAAATTTATTTTATTTTAATTTTATATATATTTATTTCATTTCATTGTGCCTGAGATTATATTTTATATTATATGTTATTATTCAAATGATAATTTAAAACTATATAATAAATCCTTTTGCTTCGGGGAAGAAAAATAAAAAAGATGTGGAAAAAAAGTTTTTTGTTAGTTTTTAGTCGGCTACTTTTAACGTGACGCACAACAACACAAGTAACGTAATGGCGCAAAAACGTATCTCGGAATTTTTTCTCTCTAAAAACGCTAAATCTGCAAAATCATGTGCATAATCTGTATACTGGTCAATATCATGTTTGTGGTATTTGAATTATTATTTTATGGTTATTGCTGCTGCAGCCGTGCATAATCTGTGTAATATGCAGCCAATAAATTCCACATTGTTGGTAAAATAATATTTTACATCTTTGTAGTGTGTGTGTGTGCTAGTGCTTTTGTGCGTGCTCTATAGTGCCCGTAATAGTGTTCACTGGAGTCCATTGTTATGCTGTGTGTGTGGTTTTGCCCCCCCCCCGTTGGTGCGTAATTAGCACATCGGACAGCACCTCAGCACCCCCACCCAAAATACCTTCCCGCGCCTCTGACTCTATCCACCAGTTAAAGGAAATAAAACTAATCTGTTGTATTATATTAGCTGTACAATTTACCAAATATGGTGTTCTTAGTTTCCATACCTCCTGTGTTTTATGAGCGATTTATCAAGTATTGGCGAACGGCACAAAACATGATTAAACATGATAGTATAAATAAACCATGCTCGTATTTATACAACCCAGAGAAAAGCAAAACGGCGTCAGTTTAAAGTAATTCTGTCCTTCTGTTTACCGCATCATTTATGAGAATACATTTCTTAAGAAGAGAACATAATCGAGGGGTGATCAATAACTTTTCCGTATTTATTTATTTCTCCAAGTTATGTTTTTGTGTGCACTGAGGAGTCTCAAACAGGCGTTTGTGTAATCATTTTAAGATTGGCTTTAATCCATTTGTGAAAATTCTTCATATATGATAAATGAGAGGTAACGTTTTATTTATGGTATTATTTCCACATATTTCTCTCCATTCTTCCTTCTGCCAACGGTGTCGCGGTTACTCGTCTCTCCCGTTTTTGTGCGTACCGCGTACGGAGGGGTCAGAGTTTCCGTGGAGGACCGCACTTTTTTTTTCCGTCAAGTTTGTTTTTTATAAATCGCAAACATTGCTTAGAAACTGGCGTACGCCATCTTTTGAGCGTACGCACCGTTTACAAATTAGGCCCCTGGACATGAAGACTCCAGAAGGAACCAACAAATACTGGCTGGCAGATATCTTTACTATCTTACGTAAATGTCATATTTATGCAGGGCTAATGTTTTCCTGAGCGCCCAGGTAAAGATGCTGCATGTGTTCGGCCTCTTACTTTGTACAATGCTCCATCTTTCTCCACACTGAGGACAGCAGGAGTCTCCTGATGGAGGTTCTGCTCCCGGTATGAGGTGATGCACTGTCTGCAGAACCAGTGTCCACAGCTGGTAGAGACTGGATCCTCCAGGACGTCCTGACACAGAGCACAGCTGGACAGCTGCTCCTCCATAGGAACAGGACTTTTCCTCTTCCTTCTGTGGAGACGAACACATCCTTTATAGCACTTTACATTAGAGGAGCTGATTCTCACCAATGATACAACAAGGTGGCAAATAATTAGTCAATCACACAGCTTTGTGTCTGGATTAATAACATCAGCTGAATTAATCTGGTACACTACAGCACTATGAACCCAATTTACATAGAATTTGCTGTGAATTAATTTCATGAAACATATGGAAAGGAGGCCGAAAAAATAATAATAATATTGATTTGTAAAAAGCCTGAGTTGATGCTTTGTCAGGTCTGTCTGAAACACAACAAGCAAAACACTGAATGGAGATGGTTTGATTAAAGCTAGGCTAACATTGTAGCTGCTCCATCAACACTCAAAATAACTCCATCCAGTCATAAGAACCGCAGCTATTATATTGATAGCACCACAGACAGTCTCTGGTTTATACACGTATGAATAACCCTGATTTAATATGAGGTACTGTAGAGCTCTGGCTGCTGGTGTTCCCTTTTCTGATTCATCTCAGTATGTCAGAGACCACAGGAGCAGGATCTCAACACTGACAGGTTTTTGTAACAGAGCGTCACAAACTTTACACTCAAGTTGTAACTTTTCAAGTTGTGTGAATACACAGGGGATATGAATTTCACATCTTCATTTCATTCGTGTTGCCAGGTACAAATGTGTGTCTTTGTATTGACTCTACATGTAATCAGTTACATCTGCTAATGCTAAACACAACCAGCTCACCAGGAAATTACTATTATTAATAAACATCTTAAAATACGTCTAAAAAAGATGCTGAGGTAGTCAACTCATTTGTTAGAAGATTTATATTGTTTCAAATATTATTGTCATTTTAAAAACATTTCATGACACGGATACATAGCATATTGAAATATCCTAAAATATTGTTAACTCTCCTCTTTGTCCTTGTTACTGTACTTTACTGCGTTTATTGATGAGTTGTTATTATAATTAATTTGTGAAGTTTTGCTTAACACAAAGTTCTAGATGTCGAGTGAGATAATTATTTTACTAGAGTAGTTTACTTTGTTCTCTACTGCATTTCTTTTTGTACTTTACTGTGAATCTTTACTCTAATCTACTGCATTTCTGTAATACACTCTAGAGTTTCTGTACTCTACTGCGCTCATGTAATAATAAAAGAACAGTTTAGATGATCAGATTATATAAAACCTGAATGCTCTTCAGGTCAGGTTACAGTAGAAACAGAAACAAACTCTTACTTCCTGTCTGAGGGTCCAGGGTCATCACTGAAGTCTGGAAGTTCCTCTTCAGACCGGTCACTCTCCAGAGACAGACAATCACTCATCTTCTCCAGTCTGAGAGATAAACCAGTAACACTGCTGGAACGAACACACACACACACACACACACACACACACACACACACACACAATTACATTATGTCAATCTAAACCAATAAAAGTCAGCGCTGAGCTTCAGTCGGCAATGTTCAAAACAGCAGATAAAGCCAGATATCTATAGGTGTGGTGATGGACTCTGACCTGAGTTTCAACAGTCACATTCAAACAGTTACTAAATCAGCCTACTATCACCTGAAGAACATATCTAGGATTAAAAGAATAATGTCACAGCAGGATTTGGAAAACTTGTCCATGCTTTTATCTTCAGTAGACTCGACTACTGTAATGGTGTCTTTACAGGTCTCACTAAAACATCTATTAGAAAGCTGCAGCTGATTCAGAACGCTGCTGCTCGAGTCCTCACTGACACTAAGAGAGTGGATCACATCAATCCTGTTCTGAAGTCTTTACACTGGTTCCTCACTGACACTAAGAGAGTGGATCACATCAGTCCTGTTCTGAAGTCTTTACACTGGTTCCTCACTAACACTAAGAAAGTGGATCAGTCCAGTTCTGAAGTCTTTACACTGGTTCCTCACTAACACTAAGAAAGTGGATCACATCACTCTGTTCTGAAGTCTTTACACTGGTTCCTCACTAACACTAAGAAAGTGGATCACATCAGTCTGTTCTGAAGTCTTTACACTGGTTCCTCACTAACACTAAGAGAGTGGATCACATCAGTCCTGTTCTGAAGTCTTTACACTGGTTCCTCACTAACACTAAGAAAGTGGATCAGTCCAGTTCTGAAGTCTTTACACTGGTTCCTCACTAACACTAAGAAAGTGGATCACATCACTCCTGTTCTGAAGTCTTTACACTGGTTCCTCACTGACACTAAGAAAGTGGATCACATCACTCCTGTTCTGAAGTCTTTACACTGGTTCCTCACTACACTAAGAGAGAGATCACATCACTCCTGTTCTGAAGTCTTTACACTGGTTCCTCACTAACACTAAGAAAGTGGATCAGTCCAGTTCTGAAGTCTTTACACTGGTTCCTCACTAACACTAAGAAAGTGGATCACATCACTCCTGTTCTGAAGTCTTTACACTGGTTCCTCACTAACACTAAGAAAGTGGATCACATCACTCCTGTTCTGAAGTCTTTACACTGGCTTCCTGTGTGTCAAAGAATTGATTTCAAAATACTGCTGCTGGTTTATAAAGCATTGAATGGCTTAGGCCCAAAATACATTTCTTATCTCCTGCTAAATTATGAACCATCCAGAACTCTCAGGTCTTCAGGGACGGATCTGCTTTCTGTCCCCAGAGTCAGAACTAAACATGGAGAAGTTCAGTTATTAATATGCTCCAAATATCTGGAAGAAACTACCAGAAACCTGCAGGTCCGCTGTAACTCTGACTACTTTTAAATCCAGGCTGAAGACTTTTCTTTTTGCCGCTGCTTTTAATTGAACTATTCACATCTTAAACTGCACTGTAACTTTTATCATGTTTTTTCTTTAATGTTTATTTTATTATCTTTGCTTTTTAATGACTGTTTTTAAATGCCATTTTCTTAATGTCTTTCATTTTTGTAAAGCACTTTGAATTGCCTTGTGTTGAAAGGTGCTATATAAATGAACTTGCCTTGCCTTGCCTAATGATGAACTTGGTTTAAATAAAACAAATCAGTCAGACTTCAGATGGGCTGCTCTCCATTTTGACTGTGCGGTTACATGTTATGTAACTCTGATAAATGAGGAAGCAGGAAATAACAACAGTTCACAACATTTGAAGATGTCTCCTTCGACTCCAGGAAGTATATATTTTTGTTCACAATTAATTTTCTGACATACATAAGGGCCGAATATACCATATATATTGGGGGGGACATACCCCCAATATTCAGATACGCTCAAAATGTCCCCCCCCCCCAATATATAGCGTAACTGATATAAAAAAATTAAAATAAAATGTTTGGTCCCCCCCAATGTTGACTCCATGGTTACGGCCTTGACATACATTATAACAGATTAATGATTAATGTCTTTAAAACCCAGCAGAGCCTTGTGTTAACACTCACCCTGTTTTCCTCCTGCTGCTCTGTCGAAGTGTAAAATGGCTTCTGGCATAATTTCACCTTCAACGTCCCTCCCTGTCTGCAGCTCCTCCCCTTTGATCATCACCAGCCTCATCACCTGGACAGGTACACAAACAGGGATTATTTTCAGTTGCTCTCACAGTAAGACAGTTCCAAAAACACATATAGGAACGATAGAAATAGACATGCAGCTAAAAACAAGCAAAACAAAGTTATAATGATACCACAGAATGAAAAAAAACTATAAACATCCTGCGTTCAAAACCTTACTTGTGAGGTTGTTTTGGGTACTCTAGTGGTAACTGTGCAGTATATCGTTCCATATTATATAAAACATTGTGTGGAATAGTATTACTGCTGCATCAATGCCTATGTTAGATTTGTTGAACTCCTTTATATACTGTTGGTTTGTTTATTCTGCAGCACTGCAGATTCTATGAGATCTATATATGTGTGTATCTTTGTCCTGCGAGAACCACGAATCTCTAAAAAGTCAACTTTTCGTGAGTTTTTCAGATAAACAGCTTTGGGACGATGCATTTTCCAGCTGATCCAAGAGGCTTTTAAAGGCATATAGCTTAAAGAGGAGAACTGCCTCAATACATAAATAAATACTTGATCCCAGTTCATCTTAAACATTTAAAATCATCTGAGCCCAGTAGTTCAAAACTTTTAATCCCTATCTGATCGGATCAGATTTGGATTTTGGGTAGTTCAAAACCAAAAAGCAGGATTAGGATCACTTTGATATCCGATCAGATCAGGAAATCAAATCCAAGCTTTAATCTGGATCAAATCTTCAAAACGGGTAGTTCAAACGACAACACAGGATTGGGATCAGTTTGATCCCAAAAAACTGGATTATCTTGATCCCACCAGAGGGGTGGATTTCCAGTGGATTACCAGAGCAAAATGTACTGTACAATTTATTTAAAAATATGTTTCAATATAAATAAGATGGCAAAGTTTGTTAACTGAAATAATACACAATTTTTAGCCTTCATGGGAAATCAATTTTATTTTTCATTTTTGTGGTGGCCTATTTTGTTTTCAACCAAATGTTGATGACATAAATGTTTATGCTCATAAAAGTATCACAACAAAGATTGTCAATCACAAATGTAATTTAGATTAAAGAAAAAATATCTTCAACAAAAAAAAAGTCCATCATCTGTCGTCACCTTTCAAAAGTAATTGCGGACAATAGATGTCTCTGCAATGTGGTCTCTTGTCTTCATTTATTATTTTTCATATCCACTAGATGGAGATCGGTAGGATTAAAGCACTGATATTCAGGATCTAGTAATCTTGAACAGTCTGAATCTGGATCAGGGTGATCCTATCCTGAATTGCTTTGAAATACTGGGACAAAATCTGGCCGAGTTGTCTGATCCTGGATCACAAAAAACGGGATTTCAAAATCTGATCGGATCTGATTGAGATTAAAAGTTTTGAACTACTGGGCCCTGGAGATACGTGGTTATCGCTGCACAGGGGATGACACATGTAGTGGGGTAAAAGCAGGTTGGAAGCAGGTTGTGTCCCAGGTGTGAAAAGGTCTGCAATCATAAAGTGGTGTTATTTTGTGGAGATTATCCTGCTAACAAAACGTGTAAGTATCAGAAACGTTTATTTGAACAGAGATTATTTTCTGCAATAATCACAAATCACATGGAGAGATCCCTTTTGCTTTTTGTCAATGGACCCCTTGTGAGCTAACTCCTGGGTCAGCATACAAACATGCATCATCAGTGCACCACTCTATAGGAAATAGTACTTATATTCACCCTCTGTAGCCCCACCACTCTCACACTCTAATGTCAGTGACAGGATGAAAATGTCCTGAAACCTCATAAGGACATCAAATAACTGTAGTGTCTCTTGGTGTAGATTTCTCCTCTAGGAACTACAAAGTCCTGAAGCATATCAAATATAACTCCATGCTAAACCAGATGCCAAAAGGTTATAGTTACTCTCACTTCCAGAAGGCCAGACAAATGTCCCCAGAGCTAACATGTAAACAAACAAGTTAACCTAGAGACCGAAATAAATGTCCCTTAAATTAATTGGTGAACGTTTTAACAATCTAGCTAGCTATCTAACACGGATGAATAAAGGATGAATAAGTGAACTGCATACATTACATTAAGCCAAAAGCATGGCTGTGTAAATTGCAGTCTATGAGCTGAAGCATGGCTGTAGACCAGGGCGGTTTATAAGATAAGACAAGATGACGGACATTTAAAATGTTACAGCAGCAAAGGAAGTAATGAGACATGTTTCCTCCATATGAGCAAGATACACAGACTTTAGTAGCCACTTTTAGTAGTTGTTTTTAGTCTCTTTTTTTTTCTGAAGTAATTTGTTATTTCTTTTCTCATTTGAGGGTTTTTTTGTCATCTTTTTGAGTCTCCTTTTATTCTTTGTGCTTTACTTTTGAAACTCTCCGTATTGATTTTAAGTCACTTTGTGGTCATTTTGCCTCTAGCTGAGTCGTTTTGTTGTCTCTGTGGTTGTTGTTTTGTCTCTTTGTAGCCATTATATGTTTTGGAGTGGTTTCATCCTTGTGTCTCTCTTTACTTGTTTATTTTTCTTTCACTTTGAGTCTCTTGACATTTTGTAAATGAAGGCCATGATTTGAAAATGTGCATTTATATTCAAATAAGTAGTTGATTCTAAGGCATTGTGTGAAAGATATAGAAAGTTAAACAAAATGGGTTTACACATCTTCAGACATCACGAAACCGTCCCAGCCGCCAGCCAGCAGAGCAGCTTCAGGTTCAGTGTGAGTTTAAGGGTTATTAAAGCAACCTGGGAGGAAAGATCCCCCCCGCCCCTTTCCCTATTTCCCTCCTAACAAACCATAGACACACAATGTGGGAATGTTATTCACCCCTGCTAGACCTTTCAGGACGTTTCAAAACAAAACGTGGGTCAGCAGTTATTGTGCCCGGTGCCCAGCAGCACCCGGGCCTGTTTACACCTCTGCCATCCACCGGACCTGGGACCTGTTTCCAAGTGTGTGTTTCTGAACGAGAGTTCAAAGAGTTCTTCTCAACAGGATTGTTAAGGTGAGGATGTTTTGAAAGGGATGTTTGGAGGAGCTGCTGTGTCCCATGTGGCCTGCAGCTGAGCTTCAGTCATATCAGAGACCTCGGGTTGTGTTTATTTATTGAAAAACAACTTAACTGACAAGAAAAATGTGTATTTCGATTTTTGCTAAGTTTCCAATGCATGTTACAGCTCTAATGAAACCGCTTTTTTGGTTTTCTATATTGAGAACTTAAGCACTACCTTAGCCAATGTTCCTATCGAGCTGAACCGTCAAAACACTGCAGACCTTTTGATTTGTCATAGACAATCACCATCGGGGCATCAAGGGTCATCATGCACTATTCCAGGGTTTTTAGACAGCATACTACGGCCAATAGTGACCGAATAAAAAAAAATGGCAGATATCAAAACCAGCATTGGCCCTTTGTTTTTGTGAAGAAAAACAAATATTAACTTCCATGGTTCTTTAAGCAGAGCCTCAACATGTCCTGTAAATCTGGCCCAAAACTAAATAATAATATAAATAATGTATTTATACTTCTGAAATGTAGATTTGTTTACTTTTAGGCCAGGATCTTGGAATACAAAAAGTGTGTTGTTATTCTGCTTTGTGCAAGTGTAGTTCGTGTTTTCACCAAATACATTTCCTGTTGATGGTGGTGGACATTTTAAAGGTAATTGCATTTGTGTATTTCTAGACTGAAGATGTCCTTAAAGAAACGGCTGCTGTCCATGTTGTTGTGCTGTGTTTACTGCGTGGCCTCGCTCTTCCGCCTCCACCCAAACCGCAACAGCTGCTTCTCCCACGGAGCTCGGTGAGTTTGTGTCTTACACAGGTTCTGAGTTTTTAGGCGGTGTTTTTCCAGTATTCTTACTTTTTCCCTCTCTGCTGCACTTTCCCTTAGAGGATCATTCTGAGATGTTTAAACTTGGACCCTATTTTCACAAGTGTGTGTGTCTAGTTGACTAATGGGGACGATGGTATTTAAAAAATACCAGAATTTCATATTGTATCCAGTTACATTTGGTGGTTTTCCCGCCTTGTTGTGACGCTGAATCATTTTAACAACTGAGATATGAGTGAAGGAATTTAGCCCAAACGGCAATTTGGACTATTTTACACAAATGTCTAATAGGATATAAGTGATTCTTCTTTGGAAAGGCATGCTTGAAAACTGCAACGTGGAGGAATACAGGTGTGATGAGGTGATTGTAGTTCTTTCTAACCACTTCCCTCTTTATTTCTCATTCTTGTTCTTCTTGATTTTCTCAGGAATATTGTGTCAGTCGTCCAGCAGCTTTACCAGCGTGTCATTCGGCTGCTGCGCACCACTCTCTAATCCACAGCGCCACTGTCTGGATTCATAACAATAATGTGGGACCTGTCATTGGACACCGGTCACTGTGCCTGTCATTAAGCATGTACTTCAGTAGTGCATTGCTAATGAAAAGAAGAAGAAGAACCAGAGGAAGAGGAATGGCATCACTCCACGTTTTTCCACACGTGAAGTTTCCACCAACTCTTAATTGGGCTTCAACTGCCCTGCATTACTTTGACAATATCTGAAAAGGTTTTTTTACTGAAGATTAACATTGTAGGCAGTTGCTGTGTGAGATGGTTATGAGGTGGACAGGACAGTCATATTTTAAATACATTTTGAGGGTTTTTATGTGAGATTCTGCAAAGAATTTTAACAAGAGACACTATTGTTGACTTTAGGGTAAATATCGCCATGAAACCTCCTCAGTTGATTAACTACATTAATACGAATAGTTTTTGTAATCAAAATGTTATGTTTTGATATGCTGATATTATTTTAATTTGCATATATTTCCAGAACCTAAATCTGAAGATTGGATGAAGACAGGTTCAAAATGTTGGATTCAATTTATTGACATATTGGAGTCAGACATTTTAAGGGGAATTTGTGTAACCTCTTTGCATCACTAGTCACCAGGCGTTAACAGTCACTCCATGATAAGTGACTCCACACATGGGTTATCATAAAAACCTTTACAATAGACAGTATTTAGGTGACATGATTGATGACATTACTCCAAATACTTATTTCTCCTTAAGTATGTAAGGAAATACAGCAGGTCAGAATATATAAACTGATTCCAAACAATAAAAACATACATTTTCTTAAAAAGCCTCTGTGTCTTTTTTACAACATCTAATGTTTAACTATATATTTACAGAAGATAGGATTAAGATGTTTTTCATGTTATGGAAAGAATCAATTTACTTTCATCTTTGGTAAAAATTACATAGCACAAAACATTAACAAACCCATTACCGCTATAAACTAACAAACTGTGTCTCTGTGTCACAGCGCATGAGGTAGCAACAAATATATTCGAAATGTCTTGCAAAATACAAACTAGTTTTTTTGATTTTAAATTATTCCTAAAAAAAACAGAAAAACAAATGGTTTTCCCACTACAGAATATCCACACTACTCACTCAGTCCAGTAGGTGGCAGTAATTCACCTCTATGCTAGTTTGCCAATCCCAAATTAACACATAGAAGAAGATGCCTGATTTGACATTAGCTGAAAATGAGAAGCTAACAGCAGACGATAAGTTTTCTGCTTGCACTTTCATAAAAGTCAAGCCACGTATACGTAGGCCTCTTTAGTCATGGGAAACCAAGTGGAATAGCCCTTTGCGGATTTTATCTACACTCCAGGTACGTGACATGTTAGCTTTATTCAACGGTAACTAGTTGCTAACTCGCTATCAAGCTGGCGGTTCATTTCTACAAGTGTTAGCCGACCGTTAGCCTAGCAGTTTCAAACTAACCGTCAAAAACAGCCGTTACGACACTATTTTCCTTTTTTACATTTTCAATCATTACTTAAATTAATGTGTTATATCCTCCACGAAGAAAGGAAATTAGAAAACACATTTTCCCCTGGTTTCCTACTTATTTAGGGTTAATAAAAATCTTGCAATTTAGACCTTATTTTAATTGTATTCAATGTTTAAATCATTACTGAAAATAGTGTTTTAGATATAACAATAAGGTAGGGTCTCTCTTGATCATATGACAATAATATATATATTTGTTTTAACTTTTTTCATTCAAGAACATATATGAACATCCTATTATTTGTATACAAGAAGTTCACATCAGGGGTAGATATATAAAGCAATAAAACAATTACATAAGTAAATAAAAAAAGAAAATACATTTTCATATTTCAGATTAAATATTTGTTAAATGCACAATTTGTCAGTTTTGATGCCTTTGTATTCATAATGTTTTGAATAGTGCTGCTATATTGTTTTAGTTCTTGGTTAAAATGTTAAAATGTGGTTTTAAGTCATCCCAAAGAACAATATACAACTAAATGTAATTCTCGTGACGCTGTTGCTGTCACAGACCAATCCCTGCCCTCCCCCGGCCCGCCAGCCAATCGGATCGCGTTATTCTTGATTGAAAGCTCTCGCGGCCAATAGCAACCCGCACAACAAATATGACCGCTCTCTCCGCGGTGTTGGGCTCAGCGGGCATCTCTTTCCGGCGCAGTACGGTGGGGATGCTGATGCTGAGGAGCCTCGTTCATCTGTAGCATTATTAGAACTCATCGTGTATCGCCATGTTGTATTGTCTGAAGTTGCAGCACTGTGTTGACCTCTTTGTGGGCCTCCTGCTCTTGTTTTTAGCGGGTCTGCAGCAGGCGGAGGCAGCAGCTGAATCTGCAGAGATGTCCAACCTGAACTGGAAACCGTTCATCTACGGAGGAATGGCCTCGATTGTCGCAGAATTCGGTAGGCTACGTGATGGTGATGCACCACAGCATGCAGATACTCACCGTCCTCTGTTATGCTGGTTTAAACGCTTGTTTTCCATGGCAGTGCATGTGCTATGCAAATAGTCCTTGCATTTCTGTTTATTTGCAGGCATAGGAGAAACACACTTTAAAAATGTGAACAAACTGGTTTTGCTTTAGGCTAGGCTAGGCAAGTTTATTTATATAGCACCTTTCGACACAAGGCAATTCAAAGTGCTTTACAAAAATGAAATGGCATTTAAAAAGCAAAGATAATAAAATAAACATTAAAAGACAAAATACATGAATAAAAGTTACAGTGCAGTTTAAGATGTGAATAGTTCAATTAAAAGCAGCGGCAAAAAGAAAATCAATCAATCAATCAATGTTTGTTTATATAGCCCAATATCACAAATGTTACATTTGTCTCAAAAAGTCTTCAGCCTGGATTTAAAAGTAGTCAGTTGTAGTGGACCTGCAGGTTTCTGGGAGTTTGTTCCAGATATTTGGAGCATAATAACTGAACTTCTCCATGTTTAGTTCTGGGGACAGAAAGCTGACCGGTCCCTGAAGACCTGAGAGATCTGGATGGTTCATCATTTAGCAGCAGATCAGAAATGTATTTTGGGCCTAAACCATTCAATGCTTTATAAACCAGCAGCAGTATTTTGAAATCTATTCTTTGACACACAGGAAGCCAGTGTAAAGACTTCAGAACAGGAGTGATGTGATCCACTTTCTTAGTGTTAGTGAGGAACCAGTGTAAAGACTTCAGAACAGGAGTGATGTGATCCACTCTCTTAGTGTTAGTGAGGAACCAGTGTAAAGACTTCAGAACAGGAGTGATGTGATCCACTCTCTTAGTGTCAGTGAGGAACCAGTGTAAAGACTTCAGAACAGGAGTGATGTGATCCACTCTCTTAGTGTTAGTGAGGAACCAGTGTAAAGACTTCAGAACAGGAGTGATGTGATCCACTCTCTTAGTGTTAGTGAGGAACCAGTGTAAAGACTTCAGAACAGGGGTGATGTGATCCACTCTCTTAGTGTTAGTGAGGAACCAGTGTAAAGACTTCAGAACAGGAGTGATGTGATCCACTCTCTTAGTGTCAGTGAGGAACCAGTGTAAAGACTTCAGAACTGGACTGATCCACTTTCTTAGTGTTAGTGAGGAACCAGTGTAAAGACTTCAGAACTGGACTGATCCACTCTCTTAGTGTTAGTGAGGAACCAGTGTAAAGACTTCAGAACAGGACTGATCCACTCTCTTAGTGTCAGTGAGGAACCAGTGTAAAGACTTCAGAACTGGACTGATCCACTCTCTTAGTGTCAGTGAGGACTCGAGCAGCAGCGTTCTGAATCAGCTGCAGCTTTCTAATAGATGTTTTAGTGAGACCAGTGAAGACACCATTACAGTAGTCGAGTCTACTGAAGATAAAAGCATGGACAAGTGTTTCCAAATCCTGCTGTGACATTATTCTTTTAATCCTAGATATGTTCTTCAGGTGATAGTAGGCTGATTTAGTAACTGTTTGAATGTGACTGTTGAAACTCAGGTCAGAGTCCATCACCACACCTATAGATATCTGGCTTTATCTGCTGTTTTGAACATTGCCGACTGAAGCTCAGCGCTGACTTTTATTATTATGATGGTCTAGATTGACATAATGTAATAAGGTACTTTATCACAAACAAGGAATTTGTCTTGGTGTACAAGTCCATAACAATAAATGTCAAAGCAAGTATTGCATAAATCAAGAAATGTATAGAAGAGAATCACAATTGAAGTGTTAAAATGAAAGCGTTGGGCAGCTCTTGAACACGGTATTTGTGATTCCCTGGTGCAAAAAATTAAACAAATACAGGCAGTGTGAATAAATGTAAATGCCATAAACAACAACAAAGGCAGTCTTAAGTTCCCAAAGGATATTCATGCAGCAAGTAAATAATGTGGCACACTTCATAAAGACATGAAGTGCACAGCAATGTTTTTGTCTTTTAAAGCTGCGTAAAGAGAGAATCGAATCATTTAATGTCATTATACATGTACAATGAAAGAAAGCCTGCTTGTGCTGGAGTGTGTTTTTCCTCTACTGCTGTGCATTCTTACAAGCATGTTCTCCCTATTGGTGAGTGCTGACGACTCCTTTGCAATTAATGCCATGGCAGCACATGTTCTATGCAAATAGTATTTTAAATCACTTGTATTTGCAGCCATAGGAAGGTCCTGCATCAGCATAAAGGTGAGCGATGTTAGCGCTGGTTGCAAAAAGGGAGCCAGAAACATATCAAAGTTCTCTGGTGCACTATTCATGTGTCGTCCTGCAACTCGAGATGTAAAAGTTAGAAAGCAGTCATGTTGTACTACAGGCACATCCAGACTGCTTGCTTTAAAAGTTGCACTAGTTGCAAGTTGGAATGTTTTTCATTATCAATTTAATCAGAAGGGATATTTTGCTAATGAATTCACTTAAATATCAGAAAAAACGTGTGGCCTTATTTTTTCTAGACAACTTAAAGGTCCCCTATCATACTGTTTCTCAATATATCACAGGTCTCAGATATATACAGAGCCTGTCTCTGATTGGCTGAAACACCAAACAGATCATTGCAGCATCCCATAATCCCCTCTGTTTCAGCCCTGTTTCCAAAGTGCTGATTCTCTGTCTGTTACTTTAGATGAAAATAAGGAGCCCCTCCCCACGCCCCTCTGAGAGAGATTTGGTTAAAAGAACTCAATGGTGCTCTAGGAGGAGATTCAGGTGATAAGGTGGGGGGGGGTTACCTTGGTTGCTGATTGGCTAATGGTTACACAAGACAAAACATCGTTATGACATCATAAAGTGGCCAAAATCTGATCAGCTCATTTTCAGACAGGTTTTTATAGAAATGGATCAGGACAAAAAGAGAGAGAATCTTTGTTCCTGAAACTTTCAGAGTCTCTTTACACAGAGGGGACACATGTTGATGTAGAAGAGACATGAAGAAGAGGGGACACATGTTGATGTAGAAGAGACATGAAGAAGAGGGGACACATGTTGATGTAGAAGAGACATGAAGAAGAGGGGACACATGTTGATGTAGAAGAGACATGAAGAAGAGGGGACACATGTTGATGTAGAAGAGACATGAAGAAGAGGGGACACATGTTGATGTAGAAGAGACATGAAGAAGAGGGGACACATGTTGATGTAGAAGAGACATGAAGAAGAGGGGACACATGTTGATGTAGAAGAGACATGAAGAAGAGGGGACACATGTTGATGTAGAAGAGACATGAAGAAGAGGGGACACATGTTGATGTAGAGAGACATGAAGAAGAGGGGACACATGTTGATGTAGAAGAGACATGAAGAAGAGGGGACACATGTTGATGTAGAAGAGACATGAAGAAGAGGGGACACATGTTGATGTAGAAGAGACATGAAGAAGAGGGGACACATGTTGATGTAGAGAGACATGAAGAAGAGGGGACACATGTTGATGTAGAAGAGACATGAAGAAGAGGGGACACATGTTGATGTAGAAGAGACATGAAGAAGAGGGGACACATGTTGATGTAGAAGAGACATGAAGAAGAGGGGACACATGTTGATGTAGAAGAGACATGAAGAAGAGGGGACACATGTTGATGTAGAAGAGACATGAAGAAGAGGGGACACATGTAGAAGAGACATGAAGAAGAGGGGACACATGTTGATGTAGAAGAGACATGAACAAGTGGATTTGCATAATAGGTGACCTTTAAGTATTTCTATAAAACTTTTTCTATATTAATTCGTCCTAATATTTGTAATCCTCAGGGACGTTTCCCATTGACCTGACTAAGACCCGGCTACAGGTCCAGGGTCAGTCTCAGTACACGGAGATTCGCTACAGAGGCATGTTCCACGCCCTCTTCAAGATCGGCAAAGAGGAGGGCCTAAAAGCGCTCTACTCTGGGTAAGAAGCATGCCTTTATCATGTTCATGTTTTGCAGGCTCTTTGTTAACACCCAGTTTGGTCATCCTGCTCATTTGAGGCACAGTAAACGGGATATAGGATGTTATGGTCGAGAGCAAGACATAGAACTGATCTGAGAATAACACAATACCTCTGTGTTTGTTCACAATGTTACTATGTAGATGCTCTGCTGCCTTAATTAGGAAAACATCTTCTCCCATAATCCCTTTTTTTGTACTGCCCTGACAACATAAAAATACTGATGTTTGTAAAGGATATGAATATATGTCACAATCAGGTGAGTTTTTTTCTATCAATGCAACACACAGGTGGAGATGAATTCATTAGCTCTACTCCAAATACCTTTTAGTTATAGTAAGATGTATAAGAAATGTATTGGGAAGTATTTGTATTCGAGAGTTATAACAAGTTTAAACATGTCTTATTACTTTACCATGTTCAATACTGTTGTGTTGATGTAGAGAGGTATTAAACAAACCTAGGTAGTGATAAAGCATTAACTGCATAATGGGATTTTCTGTCAGCAAAACATGGATCATCCCCGCACATCGGCTCTGTGCCACTTTAGCAGATAACTCCTCATCTGCTTAACAAAACTCATTAAATGGTAGGTTTAAGGGTGAATTCTTAGCAAAGAAGACATCAGGATTTCGGCAGACTCTTAATACCACGATGTCTTGCTGTTCCCGGGGAGCGACTCCTTTCATTTAAGCTCAATGTGCTGTAAAGTCAATCTGGTTACTTGTTATTGCTACAAGCTTGCCCCGTGCTCCATACTGATGGAAGCAGCATGTGCTCATTATGATGTGCAGGAAAAAGCTTTGCGCACAGAGCTGTTACACTTTGTGGGTGGGTGAACTGTGATATTGCTTTGAAAGAGCCCGCTGGGAGAGGAAATGCATATTTCATTTTGAAAGCGGGAGCTTCGCTTTGACTTTAAAAGATGTGGGGAATTATTCAAGTGCTAATATTACATCAATCCCTTGATTTCACTCTACTCAATACGACTGAAATGTATTTGATTTGCATCCTAAGTCACATGAACAAGTAAATGAGAAGCACTGCCTGTTCTTCTGAACATGCCTTTAGTTCGCCTCCAGGGTAAAGATAAATGAACATGTTTCACCTCTCATTTTTTCAGGATTTCTCCAGCTCTGTTGAGACAAGCCTCTTACGGGACAATCAAGATAGGGACCTACAACTCTCTGAAGAGGCTGTTTGTCACTCATCCTGAAGGTGAGGGTTTACCTGCCTCTTCTACCTTTCTTACAAAACTCTGTACAATCGTTTATCATAAGGCTAAACATTTGTATATTTTTGTATTATCTTTAAAGGTGGGGTATGTAATTCACTTCAGGAACACTTGTTGTTATATTCCATGGAATGCTCTTAACATCCCGATAGCAAGGAATACATGAAATGCTTTGACAATAAATACATTAAAAAAATGTCATCAGTGGAAGCCGTGGCGCTGTAAAAAGCACGACCAATCATCTGAGCCGGCCCGGCTAAAGTAACTGGATGGCCTACCTGCCTGTCAGCCTTCCATCTGCCCTCATTGGTCATGTGCGTGTTCGTGTGTGTTGGAGGAGGGGCTCTGTGAGGAAGTCTGAAGGAAGGGGCAGATTTTTTCCGGTTGTGTATTTTCAAATTCTAGCGCACTCGAGCTGGTTTCTCCATTCTTACCAACCCCACCTTTAAGCGAGGGATGTCATAAGAAGCAATACTCTATTTCCAAGTCTATGCGAAATGTATGAAATTGGGATGATACGTGTTTTTCTAGAGAACCACAGGCATCATAATTCACAGTAGTACTAAGGTCTTTTAAATATTCCTAAAGTACCCCCACAAGAAATTGGTGGTGCTGCTTTTATCCACTTTGCTCCCAAACTGTGGAACACCCTACCAGGAAACATAAGAGGCAAACTCAGTGAGAGATAGTTGCTATGCAGCCTAGTTTATTGACTCCAAAGTAGTTGATTGAAATGTGCCTTATTCACATTTCTCATTGCAACATTTAACATCAACAACTGCCTTATTGTAATTTCCCTGAGATTGATTTGTGGAGAATATATGTAGGATCATGCAGCTTTGTGTTTTTCCACAGAGCCATGTTTTCACATACAAGGAATTTGCTGTGGTTGTGCATTAATAAACACATGAACATGGAAAAGTAATAGCAAATATTGGACAAGAAGCGATATTTTAAAATAGAAAATGAGCACTTAAACCTAAAAATACATAAGAAATACGAGTAATTATTGTGTAATCATATGTGCAGAACATCTTAATTAAAAGTGGTATAGCTGTGCAGTTTTAGAACTTGAAGCATTTTCAGGGGGTCCGCGGGGTCTTGAAAAGTATTAGAAGTTGATAAATCAATTTAGCGAAAATGAAGGCTATTAAAAGTCCAAATGGTTGGAAGATAAGGAGGAAGGACAATCAATACTGAATATAGTCAATGTGAGGTAAAGTGTGTCGCCAATGTAACCGGTTACAACTCAAAGTGGCGATGAGGTCTTAAAATGTATGGAAAGTCTTAAGAAAAGGTCTTAAAAGGTATTACATGTGACTTCAGGATTCCTGCATATACCCTGATTTTGCAGATATGTTCAAAATTGTCTGGTTCATTTATAAAGAGAATCTGTAACATACACTTTGGTTTTCCACCGAGCTTATTGTTTTATAATCCAATGGAAAAATCCTATTGACTTTTTGTAGAGCAGTGCAATGCTAACTTTAGGGTCAGCTTTCGAAATGCGTCATGTGCCCTGCAGCAGTAATACTGCATGTGCCTTAAAGCTGTACGCTACTCATCCATGAAAAACAAAGGGTTGTATGCGTCGTGACGACCTGCGCTGTGCACAGACTGGGTGTGTTAACCTGCCGGCACTAATTCGCAAGCTAAATGAGAGACAAAGAGCTTCTAGTAAGGAGGGGAGTGATGGAGAGGGAAGGGTGGAGACAGAAAGAGAAGCAGGGGGGGGGGGGGGCAGCTGTAAGTGCTTCCCCCCTCCTGTCCAACATCCATCTCATATAGATCGCACAATTCAATATATTAAATTAAAAAGGATAAACACAAATTTCTCATCATTCAAAAAACAAAGAGTCAACGTGGTTTCTGTTCAGCTAGAAGCTTTAAATCAGTCACTGTTGAAATGTTATTGCATATTAAATAAATTATAGGATTTTATATCAAAAACGATAAACAAAGAATATTGGCCAATGGAGAGTACATGTTATTTTTTAGATTGTGTTTTACAGCTCCAGAGCTATACGGAGCATCGTCTGTGGCGCTACCTCTTTGGATGTAGGTCAAAATATACTCTAGATGTGATTTCACTATATTTACACTACACATGATTTAAAATGTGGTTACAGGAAAGGGAAAAGATGGAAGATATGGACTTATACAAATGAAATATACTTCAGTTGAGGGAAAAGATATCAATATGATAAGTTACAGCCCTATATATGAGAATCTTTACTGTGGACTTTTAGGTTTCCTTGAATAACAGCTTCATAATCAGCAGAGTTTTAAACTGAATTAGATTTATTGCCATTTACTTGCATTAATAAACACAAGACATTTAAATATAGAAAAATATCTAAAATAGGATAGCTGTGCCGTTTTAGAAGTTGTAGCATTGTGCAGACATTTGCATAATTGTCCAATAAATCTGAAGAATACAAAAGTATAAGAATTGTTAGGTTCTTAAGTGCAGTACATCAGGCACTTACCAGGGGTCCCGCGGGGTCTTAAATTTGATCCAAAAAATAAGAAAGGTCTTTGGTGATTTAGAAGATCTTAAAAATGATGGGATTTGAAGGTACCTCTGTGTTTCGATCACGTCTAAATGTGTTTTGAGGGAAATGTCCGGGCTGCAAAGTAACCAGTACGGTAAGAGCCTTTCAGTTCCCCCCAGAAGATAGCTCTTGTCACACACACACACACACACACACACACACACACACACACCACACACACACAGTTGGTGAAACCTGCAGGAAGCCTGACTTACGTGTCCCTTAACAACCCTAACAGCATGCACAATAAGGACAAATTGTAAACAATAACAGGCTCAGTTGAGTTGCTCTGACCTCCTCCTCTGTGCAGAGCGCTCACTTATCAGACAAATGGGTTTGCGCTACATTTGTCAAAGATTGTACGGCGCCATTGAGACTGACAGGAAGTCGGGGACTAAGGCTCCGTCTCTTCCTATATGACCGCCGTCTGCTTTTTTTTAATTTCTCATTTCCCATTGACTCGTTCCTTCTTTATACGACTCCTCTTTTCACTGTCTCTATCCTAACCCCCCGACCCCTTTTCATTCCACTTTGCCCTCTGCTCCTTTCAATATTTGATGACCAATTAGAGTACATCAGACAGATACAATTAATAATAGAGTACAGTGTTTCCCCTACCATTGTCTTGGAGGGGCGCCGCGCCCCGCCAACGGAGCCCCGCCAACGGAGCCCCGCCAACGGAGCCCCGCCAACGGAGCCCCGCACCCCCCCTGAAATTCAAGGTGTTTAAAAAAAAATAATAACATAACAATGTTTTGTCTTGTGTAACCATTAGCCAATCACCAACCAAGGTAACCCCCCCCCCCCCCCCCCTTATCACCTGAATCTCCTCCTAGAGCACCATTGAGTTCTTTCTAACCAAATCTCTCTCAGAGGGGCGTGGGGAGGGGCTCCTTATTTTCATCTAAAGTAACAGACAGAGAATCAGCACTTTGGAAACAGGGCTGAAACAGAGGGGATTATGGGATGCTGCAATGATCTGTTTGCTGTTTCAGCCAATCAGAGACAGGCTCTGTATATATCTGAGACCTGTGCTATTGCCTAAAAATAGCATATAGTTGACCTTTAACATACGTCTGGTGTCATTATAGTAAAGTCTTTGCCGTGCAGTTTAAGCTCTGTATTGATTTTAGTGGCGTTATACATTTTCCTGCTGCTCAGTCAGCTTTTTCAAATATCTGCACCAATGAACCAGAGCAAAATGTGCTTTCAGTGACTCATTGAACAATAATGAATCTTAATGTAATGTGAAAAGTAGGGTTGATTTAAGGGGAATTGGGGAGTGGTTTAAATTACTTCACCTTTTTAATGTGTGTCTTGTTAAAATACAAAGCCCTTTTTTTGTTTCCGTTTCATGTTTACCTTCCCCCTGTTCAAACCTTTTTCCTCGATGGTTTAAATGTTTGTTTTGATGCAGGTCTAGGTTTGCCATGTGGTTGTGTTGGAATCTAACGCCCAAAAAAAATGGGCAGCGTCACGGCCGCTGCAATAACTGTGGCTCAGATATTTGTGCTTCTGTGTAAATGAATATACTTTCTTGTCTCTTTCCTGCCAGATGAGACGATGATCATCAACGTTTTCTGTGGCGTCGTGTCCGGAGTGCTGTCCTCGTCTCTGGCAAACCCCACTGACGTCCTCAAGGTGATCAATAACGTTTTTGGATACGTTTTTTGCTGTGTTCACTCCAAAAGCAGAGTGAATGTTCAACGGTTTGCTGCATCATTTGTATGATTACTTTACGGCAGCGGTGTGAACAAATATCAGTGAAATTGATGACTTTCATTGCAAAAAGCTGATCAGAAAGTTTCTGAATGAACTGCACCATGATGCAGAGTTATTAAATGTACTCCATTATATTTTTTTATTTTGAATGTCAACTGCTGCCTGAACTTTATGATATCCTTTTACATAAATAAAGAATATTTCACCATATTCGTGGATAAATATAACCACCACTTCATTTGCGTCCCATCGATGTTGAAACGAAACCTAAACTCTGGTAAGATGTAAAACAAAGTTCTGTAAAAATGATTAGTAAATCACCAAGAAGGTTTTTTCATCTACTTAATGTCTAAAATATTTCAATTAATGAAAAGAATCCAATGGCTTCCTCCCTACTGCTATCTACCGTTATACTCCTTAAACCACTGAGGGAAGTGCTGGGCTGTAAGTGATGGTGTAAACATATTTGTTTGTGTGTCTGTTGTTGTTCCAGATCAGGATGCAGGCGCAGGGCAGTCTGCTCCAGGGCAGCATGATGGCCAACTTCATGAACATCTACCAGACAGAGGGCACCAGAGGCCTGTGGAGAGTGAGTGTGTGAGAGAGAGAGAGAGAGAGAGAGAGAGAGTGAGAGTGAGAGAGTGAGAGAGTGAGAGTGAGAGAGAGAGTCAGTGTGTGTGAGTGAGAGAGTGAGTGTGTGAGAGAGTGAGAGAGTGTGTGAGTGAGTGTGTGAGTGAGAGAGTGAGTGTGTGTGAGAGAGTGAGAGTGAGTGAGAGAGAGTGAGAGAGTGATTGTGAGAGAGAGAGTGAGTGTGTGAGAGAGAGAGTGTGAGAGAGAGTGAGAGAGAGAGAGAGTGAGTGTGTGAGAGAGAGTGAGTGTGTGAGAGAGAGAGAGAGTGAGTCTGTGAGAGAGAGTGAGTGTGTGAGAGAGAGAGAGAGAGTGAGTGTGTGAGAGAGAGTGAGTGAGTGTGTGAGAGTGAGAGAGTGAGTGAGAGAGAGAGAGAGTGAGTGAGAGAGAGTGAGTGAGAGAGAGTGAGAGAGAGAGAGAGAGTGAGTGAGAGTGAGAGAGAGAGTGAGAGAGTGAGAGTGAGAGAGAGTGAGAGTGAGAGTGAGAGTGAGAGAGAGAGAGAGAACGCCCCATTCATTCTTTGCGAGAAATGAATTTTAATTGAAAATATATGGTAATGTTCACAACGTGTTTTCATTGCCCCCCCAGGAGCCAAAAAAATCTGTTATTTAAAATGTAAGAAATACCCACACTTTAGGTACATTTTAACATACTTACTCTTGATAACTGGACTTAAAATCACACTGTACATTTACATTTTATATTCAATCTAATATTTAATAATCCTATCCTTGCACAATTAATGTAAATATAATATCCTACTTATATTTTGTTACTGTAAATTTGTATTTCCACATTTTTTTTCTACTTTTTTAATGCTATTTTATTTCAATTTGAGACGTTTACATTTTGGATTGTTTATTTCTAGCCTTTTAATGTCTCTCATGTTCAATGCCATGTCTTTTTATGCTGCTGCAATGCAAACATTTCCCAAATTGTGATCAATAAAGTACTTCTTATCTTAACTTATATAAATTGAATTCTCCAAAATGATCTTATATTTTGTTTAATTGTGTGACAGTAAGATTTATTTCCTGTGTCGCCTCTCCTCCTCCTCAGGGTGTCATCCCCACGGCGCAGCGAGCGGCCATCGTGGTCGGGGTGGAGCTTCCTGTCTACGACATCACGAAGAAGCACCTCCTCAAGTCTGGCGCCATGGGAGACACTATTCTGACACACTTTATGTACGTGGATTAATTCAGCTCAGGGATGGCGACCCTTTATAATCACACAGATATTGCAATAATAAGCCGTATCATATAGACCAGGGGTGTCCAAACTACAAATGCGGACCATTTTGAATCGGCCCTCAGCTAATTCAAAAATTGTAATATGGCCCATAAATTAAACTTGTGCTCGTCTTATATTGTACTTCTTAAATATAAATGTAAACATATATTACACAGTAGTATTCATGTGTTAATAATGGCGCATTTCCACTGCAGGGCCTCGCACGGCTTAGTACGGTATAGTTAGGCCTTGTTAGGTCAGGCTCACTTTATGCTGCGTTTCCATTACAGTTTAGTAGCTGGGGCAGTAACTATAGTAACGCAGTGTAGGCGGAGCCGTGACGTCATCTTCAATGAGAAACACAAAAAACCAACATCAGCCGTTAGCTGTTAGCCCTCAGAGCTCACAGCTGCTCATATCTGTTCAGAAACTAGACAAAAGTTAAACAAGTACAAACCACAGACTGTCTGTGTCATGGCGAATACAGTCGCTGCTTTATTTATGTCTGTAGGCCGTTGTTGTGAGTGTGGACGGTCGGAGCATATACTGCGTTAGCTTAGCCGATCTCCATTCAGAAAACACACATTTTAAAAGGTGTTTCGCCTGCCGTCTGTCTGCAGACTTCTCAACGCATTAATTCATGGTTTTTACTAACCGGTATCAGTATGTTGTTACTTCGGCATCATTTTGAAACGTGTATTACAATTAAATCACGGTCAAATATGTTCATTTTGTTGTAGTTGTAGCCCCCTTGCCAGCGATTCTCTCTCTAGTTTAGCATGCTCAGCCCGGTTGTTGGCCCGGAAAGAACCTCGATTTTGGTGAGAGCCAGAAAACTGTGAAAAAGTACCGCTAGCCGGAACTACGCCTAGTGGAAACGCAACCAAAAACGGGCCGGGCACGGCACGCTTAAACCGCGCTGTAGTGGAAATGCGCCATAAGACCACTTTTCAAATAAATCCAGTCAATTAAAGTTGGAAACATTTTCTAACATATCTTAGTTGATAAGCAAAAAGCCCAATGACTTCTTTAGATAACAAGCTTGAAATCTACCCTTACTATTTCTCCTTGTTATAATCAATCTGAAGCTTCTGTTTCAAGGGATGAGCTGCCAACACTCACATCATTTACTTACATTTGATTGATTTTGCTAACTTATAACTGAACTTATGAGACACTATACCTCTAGTGAGCGGCCCAGCCCTTCATATATTTGTCTGTATGTGGCCCTCGGTGAAAGAAGTTGGACCCCCCTGATATAAACCTAATTGCCACTCGTTTTCTCAGTATTTTTTAGGCAGAATAGATTTTATTTTTACAGGGGGGTCCGCGGGGTCTTAAAAATTATTAAAAGTTGATAAATCAATTTAGCGAAATGAAGGCTATGAAAAAGTATTAAACAGCATTTTCCAAGGTATTACATTTTGTAGCTTGTTTTCAATAAGTATATAACTTGTCCAAAGAGGTTGTATTCTACAGTCTGCCTGAATGTAATCATTGCGTAGGTGTGTAGTGTGATTCTGTGTAGTTTATTTATGGCATCCCGTTGGATGTGACGTCATCTGAACAGGACATCGCGCGCTCACTGCTTGATAGCGCGCGAAGGTCCGTTTACGCCGGTTGTTAAACAACATCGTTATGGGGAAAGTTTGCGTCCAAATGGTTGGAAGATAAGGAAGAAGGACAATCAATACTGTATATAGTAAATGTGAGGTAAAGTGTGTCGCCAATGTAACCGGTTACAACTCGAAGTGGCGATGAGGTCTTAAAATGTATGGAAAGGGTCTTAGAAAAGGTCTTAAAAGGTCTTACATTTGACTTCAGGATTCCTGCTTATACCCTGCTTTTAACCTTGTGTAATTTCTGGTTGTGTGTACAGTGCGAGTTTCACGTGTGGCCTGGCGGGGGCGCTGGCCTCCAACCCCGTGGACGTGGTTCGGACCCGAATGATGAACCAGCGAGTTTCGTCGGGAGCCCCGATGTACAAAGGCACTCTGGACGGACTGATGCTGACGTGGAAGAACGAGGGCTTCTTCGCCCTCTATAAGGGCTTCTGGCCCAACTGGCTGCGACTCGGGCCCTGGAACATCATCGTATCCTTAAAACAAGTTTAATCAGAGCGGGGGAAAACACGGAAAGGATTTCTGGGATATTATTTGGAGGTTTAATCCCAAAAGTTAAGTGGCGAAGAAATACGGGGAACTTTGTTTTACAATGTCCAATTCCATAAAAATAAATGAAATAGGATCTGAAGTATTTAAAAGGTGTTGATGATAGCCATCTATTTTTTACAAGAATGCTCTTACTCAAGTACATAAAAAAAACAATATAAGCATAGATAAAAACAAATGTTGAAAAGTTGTTTTGTCAGTCCAACAGATATTCACTTAAAAAGGCGGGAAAAAATGATTCTCCCTTTTTGAAAGGCTTAACATATATTTCAAAATAAGTGCCCATTATCTTTTTAGTCCAGAGTTATTAGCATTAGTCGAGGTTGCTCATATTTCAGAGCTTATGTTCACTGTTGTGATTATGATGTTCCTTAACTCACTTCTCTCAGTTCTTCATCACCTTCGAGCAGCTCAAGACGCTCCCGTTTTAAGTGACAGGAAGTGGGACTGGCTCTGTTTAGACTGTGTCGGGCAGAAGTGTGAGCACGGCAGCACCTGCAGGTTGACCACACTCCCTGCAAAGCATACCAATGATACAGTACAACACTACTCATCTGCCCATCAAACGCTCATCCAAATCTCATGTTCTGTTTTTGCAATGTGTTTAATTTATTTGCACTGGTTCTGTTTTTGTACAGTTTTTAAGGAGTGTGATTTATCGCTCTCATCCTCCTTCGACACTCCCCAGGCAGCTAAGAGTTGGTTGTAGCAGAAGATTGAAATATGGAAGACTAGGTTTTTTTCTTTTTAGTTTAACACTGTGGAAAAGGTGAGAGCAAGCCTTTCTTAAAAAAAAAACAGGACTCCAACACAGGTCTAGACATTTTAAATCCGTGAACTACGCCAGGTTTGGCATGCAAGGCTATGCAGTTTGTGGAGGAAAAATAATGTGAAATTAAAATAGGACTGGTATTTGCATGGAAAGCGGTCGAAAAATGAGTCTGATTTCCTTTAAAGGTCCCATGTCATGGCCATTTCTACTGATCATAATTCCATTGTTGAGGTCTACTAGAATAGATTTACATTGTTCAATGTTCCAAACTCACATTGGTTTCTCATACAGCATCTCTGTATAGTCTGTGTATTCACTCTCTGTCCTACACGGCTTGTTGGAGCTCCTGCCCCCCCCTCCCTATGAGCCCACTGTGCTCTGATTGGTCAGCTCGCCCACTCTGTTCTGATGAGTCCACCACCGTTACAGCGGAACATCAGTGATTATGTGTTACAATGGCGTTTGTTAGCAACCAGGAAATGACACCAGTAAGGACAAACAGATGAGAATGCTGCGTGGGGTCTGGGGGCCGTGTTGGCGGGACGTTGCGGGGCTCGCTGCTGTGAGGAGCGGACAGTGTGAGCTGGATTACTGGTGTCGTTTCCTGGTTGCTGCGTGGGGTCTGCGAGACAGCGAGACTGCGGAACTCAGCCTGAGCACACATACACACTCACAGCCTCTAAAATCAGTAGGGCTGTACCCAAATATTCAAATGTTATGACTATTATTAATAATATATATTTATTTATTTTTAATTTATTGAAATCTCCAATATCAACGTAAGAGCTTGTGCCTCTTCGGGGGGGCTAACACTTAACCATAAACTTTATTGTTTACTTTCTCCGTCTTTATATGTAGATATTACTTTTTCTCCGTTAATCTCCGTCACGTTGTTTCCATAGCAACAACAACTTCCTGTCAACAGCGCTAACTCTCCTTCAAAATAAAAAGCATGTCCATACAAAATAGAAGCCAAGCCAAATTACACTTGAGACATATACAACTGCAACGAAAGTGACAAACACAATATCCTTTTCAATTTCAAAGAACACAAATTGGGTTTTACATTAACAAATAACTATGACATGTCAGACGCTTTTATCCAAAGCGACTTACATACTCAATACTGTGGGCAATCCCACAGGAGCAGTTTGAGGTGAAGTGTCTCAGGGACACAACGACATGCTGACTGCAGTGGGGTTTGAACCTGTGACCCCCTGATCCCAACACCAACGCACAACCCACTGCACCACACGCCTCCCTATAAACTATAAAACAACAATACTGTAGAATAACAAAATGAAGGCTGTGAATAAACCGAAATACACGTGTTGAAGCCGTGCCGAATATCCGCTGCTGGTTACTACCGAATATCCGGAGCCCGAAAAATGGGATTCGGGACTGCCCTAAAAATCTCCAATAGACGTGGGTGGCTACAGGCTGAAGGCTAACATTTGCTCAGCTTGTTTCTGTGTTAGCTTCACATCCAGATGACTCAATTATTACATCTGGAAACCAGTAAAGATGTGTGTGGATTTAAACCGGGAAAAGGTTCATGTCAGAGAACGCTGGCTGTGTGGTGAACATGTGGGATAATGTAGGAAACCAACCAAACGATTATAGGTCAAATCGTTTTAGACTTTTTAATAAGGAAATGCTACACAGTATACTTTTAAGGAGCATCTAAGGTTTTACTTGAAACAATCTGAAAACCTGAACCAAAGCCTCAAAAGACAACTCGTTATTATTATTATTTCACAACCAAATTAATTTGTGTGTTACTCAGTTCGAGAAGTACTCAGTCAGATCTATTACTTTTAATGAAGGTGTTATTTATGCTTAAAAGACTTTTGACACAGCCCGCCTCCCATTCTGCGGCTGTATTGGAAGCTCATTTCATTCCAAACCCACAAGACCAGGATCCAGAAACTCAATTCAATCTTTTAAATGTCCTTCACACATGTCCAGATGAATGCATGCATGGATAGGAAGGTGGCAGCTGGTGGTGACAGAACATGCTAAATGTGTTGGGATAAATGAATGAGCAGATAGTCTGAATCACATTTTGTTTCAAGCCGAACCTCTTGGCTGAAAAGCGTCATCATTCGGGGATTGATAAGATATTTGTGAATCACGTTCTCAAAGAAACTCCAACTACTTAAAACAAACCAAATGCATTTAAACAACGTGTATTTTTTATTCTTTATGTGGATCTAAAACTAATACACATTTGTTTGTCCTTTGTTTGACTTGCGCAGTACAGGAGTGCAGCTTTTTCTTTCACTCAACCAGCACTACTGAACTTTTTAAAGTCATATTTAAGTACTTAGCAACTGTTGGTTATGCTCTGTTTCAGGTTGCCGGTGGGATTTATTTTCTGTGGCTTTAAAGCTTGTTATCCAATGGGAGAAGTCCTTTTTTAACGGTATTTTAATGTATTTTTTAAAAAATATGTAGAAGGGTGATATTCAGAGGAAAGAAACAGACATTCCAACATCAAAATTGTTAATATACATGAAATAAAAGGTTATTTTCTGAGATCAAATCCTACATTTAAGAGGAAAAATCAAAAATGTGGTTTTTTTGTCTAGTTCGATCCAATAAGTGTCGAAATGTCAAACCTTTAAAGCTTCCCTCGTGGTCCTGTGACTGTTTGCAACATCAAGTTGTCATTTTGTCAACAATCATTTTGAACCATCTCGGCAATACTATGTTTTTTTGTGTTTGCTGTTATTTTCTGATATTATTTAAAGGTCCCTATTATACTGTTTTTCATCAATATATTATAGGTCTCAGATATATACAGAGCCTGTCTCTGATTGGCTGAAACACCAAACAGATCATTGCAGCATCCCATAATCCCCTCTGTTTCAGCCCTGTTTCCAAAGAGCTGATTCTCTGTCTGTTACTTTAGATGAAAATAAGGAGCCCCTCCCCACGCCCCTCTGAGAGAGATTTGGTTACAAAGAACTCAATTGTGCTCTAGGAGGAGATTCAGGTGATAAGGTGGGGGGGGGGGGTTACCTTGGTTGCTGATTGGCTAATGGTTACACAAGACAAAACATCGTTATGACATCAAGTGGCCAAAATCTGATCAGCTCATTTTCAGACAGGTTTTTATAGAAATGGATCAGGACAAAAAGAGAGAGAATCTTTGTTCCTGAAACTTTCAGAGTCTCTTTACACAGAGGGGACACATGTTGATGTAGAAGAGACATGAAGAAGAGGGGACACATGTTGATGTAGAAGAGACATGAAGAAGAGGGGACACATGTTGATGTAGAAGAGACATGAAGAAGAGGGGACACATGTTGATGTAGAAGAGACATGAAGAAGAGGGGACACATGTTGATGTAGAAGAGACATGAAGAACAGGGGATACATGTTGATGTAGAAGAGACATGAAGAAGAGGGGACACATGTTGATGTAGAAGAGACATGAAAAAGGGGATGTTGCATAATAGGTGACCTTTAAAAAAAGTTCAGCATTTTATGTTGATCGACCTAAAGGTCTCTACACACCAACCTGAGACCAAAGAACGCGTACCGAAGGCGTCCCGACTTTTACGTCAGCTACGTCGGGCTTCGTTGGCTTCGTCGGATAAAGCCCCCCGCCTACGAACACACCGCAAATACTTCAGCCGACGAGTGGCAATAACTCTCCTTACCAGCAGGCGGCGGTAGTGTGTATTCGTCATTCAAAAGAGGCAACAACCGGAAGACAGACTGCGTTTTATACACCGAGAGAAGAAGAACAGACTTAGTAATATAAGCAAACAAACACAGCCTGATCAGTTGGTCTTCACTTTCTTCATTCCATGCCGTCATGATAAAAAAGAAACTCTTGCGTCCGGGTGAGATGAAAATGAGGAAGATTAGCTGTCTGTGTGTGCCTTCTTATCGTTTGTTTTGGTCCCTCACTTCCGCTTCACTTCTGATGCACTGATTCGCTAAGCTGAACAGCCAATCAGAGTGATTGATTTGTCCCGACGTTCTTTGGCCTCCCGCCGCCGATTCAACATGTTGAATTGGCGGCGGGAGGAGGCGGGAGGGTTGAAAATGTGCCGTAAACAGACGACACACCAACCTGAGTAGTGCGACGCGAATGCCCGACTGCCTCTGACGGCTTCAGACGGCCTCTGACTCCCAAAGTCGGGCCGGTGTGTAGAGGCCTTTAGAATGAGTCTTCTATTTCTACACAAAGTATTACATCCTCATGCTGGCATGATCTTTGTTATTTAATCATTTTTAAACTCCTGACTCCTTCCCTTCTTTATAACCTTGGTGAACGATGTGTTACCTCTGACGTTGCATCATCAGTGACTACACGCCTTTTTCAGAACAAGGTTTTGTGTGCATGTAAACTTAGTCAATGATAGGAGTTTGCTCCAGAAAAGGCTAGAAAGTGGCCCTTAAATGAAAATAATGTTGGCTTAGAAGTTGCCCTGCAAAATAAAATAACACTGCTCTGTGGCCCAACTCCTACAAGGCGTGTTTTATAAGAACCTGTGTGTTTTATAATAAAAGGGGAGCTCACATGGAACTTTTGATTAGCTCCTTAAATTAGCGAATCATGAATGTGAAGCACTTTATTTGTATGAAGGCGAGCTTGTGATCGATAAAGAGCCAGTGTCATCAGACGTTAGAATCAGTGGACTTTTCAGTATATTGTACTTTGTGTTGATTATTTAATGCTTTTATATTCATTTGACTCACTATCTACACTTTCTCTTCAGACATTCTTCATAAATCTGCTTGTGACTTTAAATTTGTTTTTATTTATTTTTCCTGGCTATAGCCGTTTTTCTCTGTCTGATGTCAAACAACAACAACAGCACTCTGGAGCCACACGAGGACGAGAACGCAAACGGACCGCAATCGATATCAAAAAAGTCTTCCGTCCACACGCAACAGGCACCAGAAACGTGTCCGTTCACACGAGACCGCTCGAAAGCGCTGGAGACACTGTAGTACATATGCCGGGCCTGTAAGTGGCGCTGTAGTCCTGCCACAAAAGCAGCGAAGAAGACTTCCCGCGCATGGTTGCCATGGTTGCCCTTCTGTTTATTCTCCGCGGTGGACGGCGTGTGCTCCTGCTGTAAATCTCCGGTAGTCCACCAGCAGATGAAAAACACCCACCTCTCCGCCTCTTCCAAGGGACGAGGGGACCGTGCGGCAGAGTTTCCGTTAACATGTTTTTTCGCCGGTCAACATGTCCGTTAAAGTTTAAATCTTCCGGACAAAATTAGAAAAGTGCCGGTCAGAGGTCTTCTTTGTTATTTATTGAGCTTTAAAACAAATTGATAACGACTCTATATAATAATATAAGAATACAAAACGGAGCCTCTCTTTTCCTCCCCCTCTTCTGAGAGCCCAGCAGCTGATCTCTGAGCAGGAGACGTGGGGAGAGGCAGGGCTATTGCTTCAACGTTATCAGGACATGATCGTATAGGCGTAAACACGGAGCCGTTTGCCCCCCCGAACGTTTCGTTTGCAGATCTACCCACCGAGGGACCCGTTATCGTTTTCTGCGTTTCCGTGTCGGCCTGGTGCGGCCGAACCGTCTATCTGATAGAGAACTGTAGCAGATACGACCGTTATCGTCCTCGTGTGGCCGGGCCTTTACACTTGATTAAATAAGAAACAAATTAACCATTCATTTTAGATTTTGGACTCATTCCTCTTGATCACATTACGTTTTGAAAAATTGATTTTTTTTCAATGACTTCTAAATTATCTCTTACTTTAAAGACCAAAATGCTGAATCCTGAACCGACCTCCAGAAGGGTTTTAAAGACAGTGATTCTATCAACATGCCTAGAGGCTTATTGAGTCCTTTTTTATTCTGCTGTCATAAATACTTATTTACTAGAAAATCTGTGTGGCAGTGTGACGAGGAGAAACTCTATTTGTATATTTCCATTTGTTTGCACATTTTCTGGAGTGGTGTTGGTCAGTGACGTCAACACTGCTGGAGAGGGTTTAGTTGTGACAGCAGGCGACTCTTCGATCAGTGCCGCAGTGTCTGGATCTTCAGACTGTAGACGACAGATGTCTCCTTAGCCTTTCTGCCTCCTGTGGATGTTTGTGCCGGCGCGGATGTCTTTCTACACCGCCATCCCGACTTGTTTGCACTTTGGTGTGTGTTTGCTGTCTGTAGCCTTCACGCTTGTTCACAGGATGAATTTCGATGGTGGAGGTTTTAAGTTATTTTATTTTGTATTTTTCTTTGACTGAATGGGTCCGGCTTTATATTCAATGTTCACTCAAATAAAAGATATGCTGTGATTGTTTCTGTATCAGTTTGTGGTGTCTTGCTCATTCATTCGAGCTGGTACAATACCTTTTCTTGATTAAAAAAACATTTGAATCATGTGTTTTCAGTGTGATGTCTTCGTGTCACCACCGGGTGGAGCTGTTGCATCTAAGAAAGATGTTTGTGTTTACCTAAATGAGAGACTGAATAAATATATAAATAATAATAAAGCTGACACTTACAAATGTCTTTGGGTACCACTAAAGGAATCTATAAATACATTATTATTATGAATTAAGAATGTGGGGCTTTCCCACCAGACACAGATCACACGGAGCAGATAAACAGGAGCAAAACAATTGTATTATGAGAGTATGACCTTTTTTATTTTCATAAATATAAGTAGTAAACATTACATTGCAAAGAGACATAACACACAATAAACAGTTGATTGAAAACATTAATACTTATTAAATCATAGCTTACTGGATAATATCGACTACATATCTTTCGTAGAGTTATTAGTAATTATCAAACAAGGCCAATGCGTTAAACAATCTCATAAAGAAGCCGATTACAGCTTAAAGCCAATTTCCTTCTGCAGTGAATTATTGTTCACGGCTATTACCCGGTTCGAATCATAAAACCGGCCAACATGTGTGTCCCCCCCCCCCCCCTGTCACAACTCCAAAAACAAATTGGGAAAATCTGCAGGCCCCAGATCAGTGGTGCCCAAACTGTGGCCCGTTGTCTATTTTTAATTGGCCCTCAGCAACTTCTAAAAGTATAATGTAAAATGGCCCCGAATGAAACGTGTGCTTGTCTTACATTGTACTTCTTAAATATATATGTAAACATATATTACACAATAGGATTCATGTGTTAATAAACCCACTTTTTTAATACATTAAAAAAAAAAAAATCTTAATTAAGAAAAGACCAATAACTTATTTGCATAGTCAGCTCAATCTGAGGGATGAGTTGCCAACACTTTGTACTCAAATAAATGAAACCCGGAGAGATGTGATGGCTGTTTCTTAAAGCATTTTCAACATAATTTACCTACAATACACCTACTTTCTATAAATAATAATAATAAAATTGACACCACTGCCCTAGATGTTCTCCCTGTGATGGGATCATCTACAGGGAGTTATGACCGAAGCAGCCCACAGAGGAGAAGAACCTCACGAAGACGTTCTTCTTCGGAGCAGGCACGGTCAGACAAGTCTTCAACGCCCGGATAATCAGAGCGTTATCAGCGGGATCCTGTGACTCCAGGACTTCCTGAAGCGCCTCTGCTGAGCCTAAAAGCTGACACAGGTTTCCAAACATAGCCTTGCAGATCTTATGAACAGTCTTAGGGTCTGGGCCGATAACTACGTCAGCACATCTGATCTCCCCCAGCATCTTATCCCTCAGATTCTTGATAATTCTGATGAAATCTGCTCTTGACAGCCATTTCCTGGTCTTGTTTGTGGTACACAATAACAACTGTACAAGCATCAGGAGGATCAGTCTGTGCGTTAACTCGTCATATGGCTCCGAACCACATGTGGTGCCTTCACTGTATGCCTCAGATGATGTACTCTCAGATGATGTAAGGATGAACATTTCCTCAGATAGGTCCTGTGTGTCTGTTTCATCAGAGCTCATATTGTTTATCTCAGATTCTGTATATTCTGAACTGTGATCTGAGCAATTGCAACCATGACCACTACTGGTATTCCAGCTGAGTAAGTCATCACACCACCGTGTTGCTGTTTCCTCTTCAACATCTGTACGCCGACCCTCAGTGACCTCCGCCAATATTTTCATGACCTGTGAGTTGTTGGTAATATATGTAACTTCACAGCGCCCGTGCTCTAAGACGCGCCGGGCCTTTCCCTCTCCGTGGTTTATGTGCACCACTGCACTGATGCTCGAGGTGCATTGACAGTCCAATGTGTGCATGCATTTTAGTGTTGAGGTTAATAGACTAAGCATGGAGTTGAGAGTGGTGAAATATATGCAGTTACACTGAGGGGTTTGAGTCGAAGGCATAGGGCGGGAGTCCATATCCCAGATATGCGAGAGTTGACTTTACACGTCACCATTCTTGCAACTAGCTCGATGAAATAATCTAAACTGTCGCACAGAAACGTTTGCGGGAATTTAAAAACATTAGCGAACATCTTTGGAAGGATTTGTTGAAGGTTAACCAGGATATCAGTCTCATCTAAACCAAAGAAAAATGTCTGGGGTTTACAAGAGTGTGTATCTGGGGGGCCTTCCTGTGCCAGTCCGAAACAACCGGCCTAATTTCTTCCATGATAATGTAGATACACACATCAACAACGTGCTGACACATGTCAACCATCAGAGACAAACCACGCTCGTCATACACGCCAGACTCCACAGTGTCCCAGTGCTTTTTTACCAAAGTCTTTAAATAATGGTTGATGATTATGTGGCATTGTCTAATCGGAGGGGGTTTTACAACAGCGAACACTTCGATACTTAAATAAGCCATGCTGTTTTTCTGCTAATCTCTATTAAGAAGCTCCTTTCTTCTGCTCGTGTTGTCAACTAGCTAATGTCGACGGTCAAAGTGAACAATGTGTGTCTGTGTTCTGATGGAATGTTCGACACATCAGAGCGAAATGCCGTGACGTCATCGGGGGCGGGGCCGAGCCTCTGACGGTATCAAAGAACGTTTTGTCGTGACGTCATCGGGGGCGGGGCATTCTATTCGTCTCTATGCAAATGAGCCTCTGAGGGCCTTGCTGTTGTGCTCCTTTAAACGTTCTATCGTGACGTCATCGGGGGCGGGGCATTCTCTGACTGCTGTTAGCATGAGCCACCTAGCTTATAGGTTAGCTCCAGGCAGGGTAGCTGTGCTACAGGGACACAACAAGTAACTGTTAAATATTTGTGGATAGGAAATGCATGTTGTTCGTCTTTATATACAGGTTTTGTACAATGCACAGATTTATATGTTAAAAAAATACTTTAGATTATGCATTTTTAAGTTTTGTTTTTATTTTTTAAAGTTCAGCAATATGATCATATCCAAAATAAATGTAAGGTCCAAGAGGGCTGACAGTATATTTCTTACATCATAGTAGAATTGTTGAATTTAATAACAGATAATGTCCTTTTTCAAAATCTTTGTTTTTATTAAATTATAGGAAAAAGTCTGATATATTACAGATACATATATATTTAAGAGAGTAAATCTCCCTGGGCAAAGTAACCCTTTCTTAATGTTCTTTGATGGGATTTTACAAATAAATATAGGCCTGTCATCACACTCACTCACACACACACACTGATTAAGTCAACCAGCTTCAGGTGTGTGAGCTTGTCACACAGCTGAACTGTTTTATTTAACCTCATGGGAAACCAAGGAGGGAGTGACTCTTTTTAGTGTTTGATGTGTGTGAGGCCACCACTACTGAACAAGCTGCTGCTTCACACAGAGATTAAGATATATGTGGATATATATTATATTATTTTATTGGCGTAAAAGCATCAGAAATCAAAGCTGAGTTCTCTCGCTCCAGGTGCAAATATGTTTGCTTAACTTGTCCGGCTTCCAGTTTGTCGTCTTGTTAGTTTTATGTTCTTTTTTGTTTTTCTATAACAGTAGGATCACCCTACGCATGTTTTATTCTCTGTAGAGGGTTTTTAACAGTACAGTTTTGAGTCTACTGTGTCAGGTTTTTGCTAAGCTAAGAGGTCAGAAGGTGTAGCCATGAAGGAGGAGATTGCTGCTGCAGTTTTCTTTGTTGCTCGGCTGGTGAAGAGGTATGGTTGTGTGGATAATGAAGGCAGGGAGGGCTTTGCTGCGGCCCTCACCTCAGCTCTGTTTGAAGACTACAAGAACCACTGGCACCCCAACGCACCTACGAAGGGACAGGCCTACAGGTAAATGCTTTAAGAAAGGACTATTAACAAACTTAAGAATCTACATACTCGATCAGACTTAATTTAATTGTCTTGATAAATTAAAACAGCCAACAAACCCCTGCTCAATTCTGATCAATAACATCCTACTCAATCAGTAGCAAAGGGTAGCTAACACCACTTTAGATGAGACATTACCAAGTCATTTTGCTGACTTTTTTACTAATTGTGCTACTGTTAAACTATACTCTTGCATATATGTATAAACGGTAACTTGTTCTTTTTGTAAATGGTGGCAGCTAACCCGTTGGAACTAGAGCTAAACATTATTCATTGTCAACAGAAGACAGTAGGAGAGCAACAAATATGTATTAATAAATTTGTAAATGGCTGTTGGGATAAAACTGGGAAAAATGCAAATGCTGCAATGTTTTAAAGATGAATGCAAGCAAAGAAACTTACATTCAATAGGAAATAAATATCATGTTTTTATTGCTGAAGGACTTCTTCCTCATTGACACAGAAATGCATAAAGTAGGTCAACAAAAAATGTAGAAATAAATGTATTGCATTCTTTGTTTCTGTCCGGTTTAATTATTTACATGAATATTTATTCCAAGTATTTAACTCCTTTCACTTAATACCCCCAACTTCAGAATCAGAATACCTTCATCAGTCGCACAGAGGGGACATTTCCATTGTTACAGCAGAAAGGAGCCAGCTTAATGTTAACTAAGAAGCATGCATAAATAAATACTAACGATGAAACAAATTATAATAAAAAGTTACACAATTTACAAAAAGCACATCCTGTAACAGTTCTGAGGATTTAGCAGCCAGGTATAAATTGCACACTTAATATTGCTGCAGCAGGGTCGTGTTTTACGCTGTGTTTTCAGGTGTCTCCGTATGAATGTGCGGCTGCATGACCCCGTGCTGCAGCAGTCCTGTGAACGCAGCGCTGTCCGGTACCAGGACCTGGGCCTCCCTGAGGAGATGACTGTGTGGGTCGACCCTGGAGAGGTGTCCTGCAGGTCAGGCTGCTAAAATCACTTCCATTGGAAAGGCTTGATAAATAGGTTTTAAATGATTAGTGTGCACCAAAAACTGCAGCTCTTCAGTGACTAAGTGGAGTCTCTAGCTTAAATCGCTTGGTAGATCCATTGGAAAAGCTTGATACAGAATCAGTTGCACCAAAAACTGCAGCTTTTCACTGCCAATTCTCATTAGCTGGGTAATTATGACTTACTGTTTCACACTGCTGCTAGTCTTATAACTAGGAGAATTGTCTGTTACGTTTTTTTAGAGGTATGTTATTGATGCTAGGACAACCCTCTTTATCCCAAAATGTCCCTTTTACATGACTGTTGCTAAAGACTGGTGCTCATGCACAACCTTAAGTTGATGCTGGGTTATGAAACTTGCTTTTTATAAATGGTCAAATGTTAAGTCTGTTACATTTTTAGTGGTCTGTTATTGAGGCTAGGATAACCCTTGTTAGTGGTCTGTTATTGAGGCTAGGACAACCCTTTTTATCCCAATAATGTTCCTTTTTACATGACTGGTGCTCATGCACAACCTTAAGTTGATGCTGGGTTATGAAACTTGCTTTTTATAAATGGTAAAAACATGTTTTTGGCATAGGCTGTATGAATGAAGTGGAGGTCTGAAAAGGAACTGCGTTAAACCTGCATTCTTTCTAATGGCCACTAAGGGGCGACTGCACTTACAAATAAGCATTTAAGTCTTTAAAGTGAACCTATACATTACATGTTACTTGTTAGATGCTTTTGTCCAAAGCGACTTACATACTCAATACTGTGGGCAATCCCCACAGGAGCAATTTGGGGTGAAGTGTCTCAGGGACACAACGACATGCTGACTGCAGTGGGGTTTGAACCTGTGCTCCCCTGATCCCAACACCTACGGACAACCCACTGCACCACACGCCACCCTACATACGTCTCACTTGATTTGACATTTTGACGAGTTTATGGTCTCAATCTCTTGTTTCAAATCCTTTTCAATTCACCGTTTACTTTATTTTGTAAATTATAGTCTTTTTAATAGTAAAATTGACAAATATAGGGTATGCTTTTGAGGCATAGCGATCCATATATCTCCCCAGCTCCAACCTCTTGTTCAAATATTGTCTCCATTACCCTACATCTCACTTGCTTTCCTTTTGACTAATTTATGGTCTCAATATCTAGTTGGATGTGTTCTCCAGCAAGTTACCATTTAGTGGACAAAAATGTAGGCAGGGCTACATTTTGATAATGTTAGAGGCAAAGCAATCATAGATCTCCCCAGCTCCAGCCTTTTCGTTAAAATATTGGCACTTCTGGTACCCAAATAACCTAAATTGACAAGGCCAAAAACCAAAACGCTTCTAAAAATGTTTCCTCTCTGCAGGTACGGTGAACAAGGCACCCCATTCTGCGTGTCCGTGGTGGACAGCCGTCGACGTATGGACAAGGAATTTTCCCGCCGAATCCACGACGCCGTTGAGCGGGCGAGCCTGGACATCCATGCGGGAAGCTCTTCGGACGAGGAGGATTGCAGCAAAAACAACAGCATGAGCAGCAACCAATCATCTCTCAGCTCGATCTCCATCCCAACCATCAACCCAGAGCCCAAAAGCATCCCGACCGTCAGCAACCCCAACAGCGTCTACCGGGTAGGATTAAAAACACAAAGGGTCATTTATTATAATTTTATATTTCAAGTGTTTTCCAGCCTTGGAGATCACAAATCTGTAGACATTTCCAAAATTGGGCAAACCATTTGAAAGAAAGCAAATACTCAAGTGTTGTACTTTATTGCAATTTTGAGGTACTTGTACTCGGCACTATCATATATTTGGTAGCCATTTGATTCACATGTTTTACTGTCTTCTGCTGACCTCTAACCCTTTGCTCCTCTTCCTCAGTTCAGCGAGTTTGCTCCAGCCGCCCCTCAGACCTGGCTGAGAGAGAAGAGGAAGGCCTTCGCTGGGGATGTGTTCCCTCCTCTTCCTCCCCCAGCCGGAGGTCCACCTTCCCAGTTCCCCAACCAGAAAGGCTTCAAGAACCATCGAGCCACGTTCACCTTCGCTGGGCCTCGTGTCGACAAGTACCACTGGGTCAGCAAGTCCCGATAATGTGAGCCTTCGACCTCGAACCAGAATCGGGTTACTGCTCTGCCGACATGATGCCGGGTCAAAGCAACAAAGACCTGTATGCAGCAAAAAAAGAAGTTGTTTCAGGACAGTTTATGCATCTTTAAAAATGTTTATCAATGAGCGCTATGATTTAAATTAATAATGTTTAAGTGTTTTTAATCCTTTGAAAATATTGAAGTATTTTAAATGATTCCCCCTTCTAAATGTGTTTTTAAACTGAAATTAAAGTAGTGTGAATAAAGTAACATTGAACTGTCAATTGAAAAGAAATAAATGACTCATTCTCAGCTCTG
>CM062279.1:27850521-27893021 GCA_031216635.1 Dissostichus eleginoides | reverse complement strand
TAAATCTGTGATCTTTTGTTACCTTTATTGCAACAGAAATTGCGCAGACAGCCAGAAACCCAAAATTAATACAAACAACACTTTCACTTTTGACGCTTTTTCTCTCATCCAGCAAGCAAACAACAAGCTGTGCAAAATATGAAGCATTAAAACGCCGCATACAAAATGTCATTAAATATCAAACAACAGCTCGACGGACATTTGGCTCCCTTTTTGTCATCGGTACGTAAGCCAATCAGCCAATAGGAGACCGCCTTCAAACGCCTAGAAGACTAACCGTCCAATCACAAGCGTTCTCATTGCGACGTCCCCCAACGCCTGCTCACATCCGGTCGTATATATGTTGCCACGAGTTAGCGGCGAATTTGGAGAGTGTCCATTTTGAGCAGCGAGTCGGCGTCTCCGGTATTTCTTTCCCCTTTAAAGTAAGCACGCTTTTTCTTTGTTCATATTTGTACAATTATATCAAGTCGAGTTGGTTTTATATGTATCGTGTGAGTTCTTTTAACCGTGTTGTTTTTTTTCCCGCGCTGTGTTTATGTGTTATAACATGTGGGGGGGTTTTCTTAGCAGCTAGCTTTGTGTGTTTAGCTGCAGCGTTGCTAAATAACGCGGTTTATGTGTCGATTGAGTGAGTTGTTCACCGGTTGCCGTGCACAATTGCAAATGTATGGGTGCACTATTCTAGGTTTCGTTATTTCGTGCAGGTTTGAGATCCTTTTTACTGGTTGTTTCAGGGTTAGCATGCAACTACTAGCCGGGGCCTGCACGCTCTCTACCCCGGAGCGGCAACCAAGCAAAGCGCGGTCCGCTTGAACACTGGATTAATGCTGCTTATTGTTAGCCTAGAAAGTATTTACTATGAATTTACAAACCACCCCCAGCACGCGTTGCACACATCTGTTACAATCTCGACGTTAAAGTTGAAGTATAGCTAGTAAATATAAACACATTGTGGTAATAATCAATTAAATAAGATTGCAGATGAATGGAAAGGTAGCTAAGCTAATGTGGTGTTCTGTTAGCCTCCTGTGTCGACTACTTTGTTTTTAAAATCTATTTTAAAACTTGAGCAAGGTAACAAAGAGGAAGACGGATCACCAAATGGGACATGATGTATTTTACAAATAAAAGCTCATGTGGGCTAAACACGATGTACGAAATGAGAGGAAAGGGTACAAATAAGAAAACACAATGGCATCTTGTTCGGGGTCTAGCACAAAAAAGAATTAGTTACACTGGATTACAACTTCAACTACCATCGACTTGATATACACTGTTAAATAAAACGCTACTTATTAGCCATGCTGGGATGAAATGTAACATATTTGGGAACCCTGAAGACCCACTTTGATCTAAATCAAGCCACAAATATATACAAAGGAAAGCTAAATTAGTGTAATTGAAGCTCCCCTTGCACTAACAAAACGTTTTATGCAAGATTGAACTAGAAGAAGATATACCTTTTATTGACTACTAGGAATATATGGATCAAGCCCTGAAGTTCTCCTGGAATAATACACGTGTAGCCCCATTGATAGTACACATATAAAACGAAAGATAATTCATTCAATACATGTTTGACACAAGTCTTTTTTGATGCCATTTCTGACCCATGTTGATGCTGCCCCTGACCCATGTTGATGCTACCCCTGATGAAAGTGTATACACTCTTGCATTGAGTTAATCAACTGTTTCTTGTCCCTTCTCAGACTTTCGAATAACCCACCGTCGCAGAATGGCAGACGCTGAGCATCTCCTCATGGAAACATCGGACCAGAACGGCAATGAGGGCGAGGAGGACCAGAATGGAGCCGAGCAGGAGCTGATGGGAGGAGACGAGGAGCTCCTGGAGAGCCAAGACGGCCAGGAGGAGGAGGAGGAGCAGCAGGCAGAGACAGAGGCCCAGGAGCCAATAGATGCCATAGATGGTGTAGAAGCAGTAGAGGGTATAGAAGCAGTAGAGGGTGTAGAAGGTGTAGAAGGAGTAGAGGGCCAAGACAATGGCGCAGATGGAGGCAAAATTGACGCCAGCAAAGGAGAGGAGGATGCTGGGTAAGTGTAATGTCTCCCTGATACACCTTTTGGGTGTTCGGTGAAAGTGTAACATCATGAACGGGAACAAACCAAGTCTTCTCTGCAGTAGGGCTGCTGCACACATTTTTTATCAAGAGTAGCTTCCTACAGCCAGATTTAAAAGGTAATGGTAGAAATAATGACATTTAAAATGTGTCCCGAACGTCAAGTTCCCTTTGAAAGAGCTGCAGTGCCCGTCTTTGAAAATTCACAACTTGAATGTTGCAGTTCAGCAGAGCATTGTATAACTAAAGCAAAAATGCATTGAATTCTAGTGAAGAAGACTCTTAGCGGTCATTTTACAACAGAGCTGCGCAAGAAAGGGCTGTTGTAGCTCGATACGTTATGCTATACCCCACAAACGTGACACAATGTTAATTAGCACTATCATTTTGGTACAATTCTATTGCTCTTTTGCATCTAGCTAATATATTTGTAACTTGGCACGAGCACAATATGCAAGTGAAAGCAGTGCTTCATATTTTTGAATGTGCTACGGCACTGCTTAATATGCAGCTCCATAGTCGTGATCTTGATCAGCAATTTTGGCCATAACCATGTAAGCCATGCTTTGCAGTTCATCTTGTTTCTTAGCCTCCTAGTCAACAAAGATTTGGAGAAATGTATAAATGTTTTGGTTGCTGAATGTAAAAGATTGGGAATTCAACAGCATAGTTTCCCTTTGTGTTTGCAGTAAAATGTTCGTGGGTGGCCTCAGTTGGGACACGAGTAAAAAGGACCTGAAGGATTACTTCACAAAGTTCGGCGAGGTGTCGGACTGCACCATCAAGATGGACTCCAACACCGGCCGGTCCAGAGGCTTCGGCTTCGTTCTCTTCAAAGAAGCCGCCAGCGTGGAAAAGGTGCGTCACAGACGTTAAAATGCAATATCTGTTAACAGGCATTATTAATTTAGCATTTCTGGCTTCTTTTGAGGTTTTCACATCGATCTTTCTGTGTCTTGTGTGACTTTTAAAGTGTTTTGACAGTTTAGGCAATGGTAACATAAGAATTCCCAAAGATACCCAACCCAGCTTCCACAGGGTGTCCGCGGGGTCTTAAAAAGTATTAAAAGTTGATGAATCAATTTAGCGAAAAATTAAGGCTATTAAAAAGAATTAAACGGCATTTTCCAAGGTATTACATTTTGGAGCTTGTTTTCAATAAGTATATCAATTGTCCAAAGAGGTTGTATTCTACAGTCTGCCTGAATGTAATCATTGCGTAGGTGTGTAGTGATTCTGTGTAGTTTATTTATGGCATCCCGTTGGATCCGACGCTTGATAGCGCGCGAAGGTCAGTTTACGCCGGTTGTTAAAAGATAAGGAGGAAGGACAATCAATACTGTATATAGTAAATGTGAAGTGTGTCGCCAATGTAACCGGTTAAAACTCGAAGTGGCGATGAGGTCTTAAAATGTATGTAACGGGTCTTAAAAAAAGGTCTTAACAGATCTCTTACGGTCATTAAAAACCTCATTCCAAAAAGTCATGGAAATTCAAAAAGCTAATTCCAGGCCCTGGAAAAGTTATGGAAAACAATATTTTTCCCAAAGTTTTGGAAAACTCATGGAAATGTAACATCAAATATAATTTATATTTTATCTAATCGCCGAAATAGTAATACTATAATGATAATAAATACTGTATAGTAATGAAACGTAAAATGACATTTAACTGTCGAGGTATTTTGCTGGTGAGAGATTTTAGTTGGTTTAGCGTGTAGAAGCTAGTAAGCCTCTTTGTTTTAGATAGGCACAACATGTTTCATATGCAGACCTTATTTCCCTGTTCCATGTTAAAATAAACCATTTTCAGTGGTACCGCTGAGTCATTTTTTTGGTCATGGAAAATGAGGTGAAGGTCATGGAAAAGTCATTGAAATTCAGTGGTGAAAAGGTGTATGAACCCTGTCTTAAAAGGTATTACATTTGACTTCAGGATTCCTGCATATACCCTGGTTTGGCTTGTAGACCCTAAAGTAGACTAATGTGGGGAAAAAGGGATTTATAGGATTAGGGTTTTTTGATTGGATAGAATATCTTGTTTTTAAAAGTCTAGCCAACAGCAAATATGGACTTGCTGAATATAGATACAGATTTTGAATATATAAATATTCAATTGGTAAATACAAATAAGGGTAGTCTCATTTTATGAGCAACTGTGAATAAATGGAGCATCTCAAACAAAATATTGTGCCAAAGATATTCACTTTAATACGATTCCATCGCAGGAACAAGCTGGTAACTTGTCGTGTTAGCTCAAGCTGTGACTTGCATCAACATTTGTGTATGAAATGAAAGTACACGACAAGATAAATTGAGTTGTGTTTGCTGCACCTTTCCTAATTCCCTGAGACGTCACATGACAAAAGGGGATATTTAGCTGTGTGTTAGCCCTTAATGCTAACTGTAACTTTGTGTTCAGGTTCTGGAGCAGAAGGAACACAGACTGGACGGCCGTCCAATCGACCCCAAGAAGGCGATGGCCATGAAGAAGGAGCCCGCCAAGAAGATCTTTGTCGGGGGTTTGAACCCCGAGGCCACAGAGGATGCTATCAGGGAATATTTCGGAACCTTCGGAGAGGTCAGTGTTACTGGATAAGGCCAAATAAAACCCTGGGTTAATACCACCGGGTGTCATGTTAAGAACCACTGGCAGACAGACAGGAGGGCTGCAACTACTTTAAGAACTGAATATGTGTTGGAAGAGAGGGACCTCGTGTGTTCTGAATGGGGAAATGTGAGAATAATATTTGGCCTCGGCCCCGATCAAGACGTGCTGCTTGCAGTAGCTGCAGGTTTCAAAGGGCGCCAACATGAACTCCTTCCTGTGGTCTGTTGATTTCTCCCAGAGAAACAAAGGGGCTAATCATTTCAGTTGGAAGGAACAAAATCCCTTAATCTTATCCCCAAATCATTGGGGGTTGTTTAATGCTTTTTATATTTTTCATTTAACATGATTTCAATCGTATGCTTTTCTTTATCGGCTGACCACAAGAAAACATATTATTGCATGTACTTGCATTAAACTGTCTGCTGCCACCTGAGCTGCACGGTGAGCTGTAAACCCTGCAAAGCTCAGGCAAAATGACTAACTCGTGGTGCAAGCTACTCGGGCATATCATTAATACAGTACAGCCTTTTGTAATTTATCATAACCCGCCTCGTATGTTGAGAAATGATCACAGGATTATCTTTAAATAGGAAAAAGTCAAACTCTTATGGTTTTAAGTTAGGGGGCAGTTTCTTTATCGGTTTGACTCGTGTTGTCACTATTTTTCTGTTTGTCATGATTTGTCCCTAACCCCCGCTGCTCAGAGTTAAGGGTTGAGGGCATCAATGATCTTAATATTGCATTATGATATTACCCAGATAAGAAATGCATACTAAAAGAAAGGATTAATCTCCTTTAGGCGGCGTATTTCAGTTTTTATAGACCATTGAACAAAATCCTTCCCTTCTCCTTCTAGATTGAAACCATTGAGCTTCCCATCGATCCCAAATCGAAGAAAAGGAGGGGCTTCATCTTCATCACGTACAAAGAGGAAATCAGTGTCAAGAAGTGTCTGGAGAAGAAATACCACACCATCCAGGGCGGCAGGGTAACGAACACAGTCATATATTTCTGCATACAGTGATGGTATTTGCTGACTCAGATTTTGCAGGAACTGTTTTTTTGTCTGTAGTCAGGATTTAACGGTGTGTGTGTGTGTGTGTGTGTGTTTTATCTCCAGTGTGAGCTAAAGATCGCCCAGCCAAAGGAGGTGTACCAGCAGCAGCAGTATGGGGGAGGTCGTGGTGGAGGTTATGGAGGCGGTCAGGGAAGAGGCAGGGGCCGTGGAGGTGAGAATTTTAAAGAAATTGAATCCAAGCTTGCCCCCAGGAAGTGCTCCGGACCCTGTGCCCAATATTCGTAGTGGCCAAACGGCAGTACTGCAACTCCCGTATCAGTCCGTGACGTCACCCGGCCCAAAACAACTTTTCCCATTGACTAACATGGGGAAAGAGACGTCTGTAAATCGGTGGATACTTTTTTTTAACTAAATAAACTACCCAGTATGAACCATTTGATAGCGCTTATTAGAATCATTCGGTCCTTAAAGTTGTAAAATGCACTAAAAGCCGAATCTAGATTTATTTTCTCCATTCTACTGAGCCGAGAGTGGGGGGAGAGGCTTAAGGGGCGCATGCTCTGTTGGCGCACATACCAAGCCCCCAGGAAGTGCGCTGGACTTTGAGGAAAATATTCGTTGTGGCCAAACGGCGGTACTCCACTTCCGTATCAGTCGATGGGCCTGGAAACATTTTTCCCATTGACTAACATCGGGAAAGAGACGTCTGTAAATCGTTGGATAATTTTTTTTAAACTAAATAAACTTCCCAGTATGAACGTTTGTATAGCCCTTATTAAAAACATTCGGTCCTCAAGTTGTAAAATGTGCTAATAACGTTATTCTGAGTTATTTTCCTCGGCATTATGAACGCGCATCTAACCCACGGGACCGCGCCGCCCGGCATGTTCATGTGACGTGTTCAGTTCTACATGAGTTTTACCTTTACCCACGGATGCACAATAAGAACGGATTATATGATTATATGAATACTTTCGTGACGTTTCGCTCTCTCAAAAGTTGGGCCATTTTGTCTTCATGCGCCAATGAGCAGCTCATAGGAATGAACGCGGCCCCCCCTCCCACGCTGTATCCAGTTCTTATTATACATCCATGGGTCAAACCCTTTTAACTCATATTCCCTCTTTATATACATTTTCCAAGTTTGATATAACTTAATAACAAGATTTAATTAGTATAAAATACCTCAATTTGACCGTCTTACACACTTTAATCCCTGCTTACTTCTGCACCAAACACTTTTTTTAACTTGTCTTGTGTTTTCTCAAATTCTATTCAAAAGTTCGCCCCCCCCAATTTGTCATTTTTGTGGTTCGGTACGCCATGTTCAGTCTAGAACTTTGTTGTGAACCTTTTTTTGTTTTTGTTTTTGTTGACTCTGTGTCAGGTCAGGGCCAGAACTGGAACCAGGGCTATGGCAACTACTGGAACCAGGGATACGGTAACCAGGGCTACGGCGGTTATGGCGGCGGCTATGGCAACTACGACTATTCTTCCGGTTATGCATATGGCCCCGGATATGACTACAGTAAGTTTTTAATTTAAGATGGCCGTGTATAGATTGGACAAAGGTGGATTATTACATTTAAAACTAGTTGTTTAACGAGCAACTGGCCGTTAGATAAGATCCGTTTTGGGTTAAATGGAACCTGTAAAAGCGATATAGCCCGTAAGACTGGGTTTAAAAAGTTTCTATATCCATTTAACAGAAAAGCAATGACAGTCCTTCGAAAAGAGACTTGTGTTAAGGAATTTAAATGTGTAATAATTGCACTGTTTTTCCCTTTGTCCTGGTGTCTCCAATCACTTAATTTATTCATCAAAATGTAATAAATGCAGTCTGTTATGTCAATAAGGTGTTAATTGCCCACAGGGGGTAAAGTGCTCGCCCAGAAGTATGTACAGTTCAACCTATAAAAAGCATATGATCGGTTGCAGCATGCATCGACTTCATGCGATAAAATATACATGCATTCGTACACACTTGCACGCCTTGCTTTCTGCAGAGGTTGCCGTTCTGAATAATTAATCAGCTCTGAGCCGGTTGACGTTTCGTTACTGAATTTGTCTTCTGCTTCTTTCCCATTAAAGCAGCCGACCAGGGCAACGGCAGCTACGGAAAGACTCCCAGACGGGGGGCACACCAGGCCGGCTACAAGCCATACTGATGATCACAGTGGTGCAACGTAAGAGCTATAACTCACTCCTTTTTACTTAAAGACGTGTCCAAAAGCACAGGCACTTAAAATCTATAACGGGGTCATTTATCCACCAAACGCTTAACTGCATCTTATAGCTTCTTCTCCAAGTTCAACATGGAAAATAATAAATGGAAGATGCCCTACATCATTGTTGGCCCTTATTTCTTATTTTTTTTATTATTTATTTCTTATTTATTTATTGTTGGCCCTTATTTCTCTCCAGGAAGACACACATTTTAAACATTTTTTTTTGTATGTTAAGTTAGTCTTTATTTGACAGGGACAGTGCATATTAAAAAAAATAAGGTTGTCATCTTGAAGAGAACTTGTCTCAGTGTTTAAGAGAATTATGTGTCTGATAGTTCCAAAAAAAGACTGACTCTAGTAAAAAAAAAAAAGGCAGTTTTAGCCAGAATGCAATGTCTTGTTACAATATCCATTATTTACTGAACATATTTTAATCTCTTTGATGATTAGCCTTTCAAAAAAATTCAATCAACAGTTTGATCTTACACCTTCTGTACCAATAGGCGCTTTCAAACCAAGTACTTTTCCCGTTTAGTTCCGATAGTTCCTGGGATTTTGCGTTCACACCAAAAATAACTTTTGCAAACCACGCCCCGTAAAACTCGGGAAAGTTTTTTGAAGCCGCCATTGTATTTGCTGGCATTAGCAGCATTAACATTATTAGCATTAGCATTAGCCCAGTGCACCAACGGAGAGAGAATAACTTATGGCAACACAAAAGAAAACATGGGAGCGGTGGAGATGAGGAGGTGTCGGCGTTCTGGCGATTTACTCGGAAGGCTTCAGTAGAAGCTGCTGGGAGTCCCAGCAGCTTCTACTGAAGCCAGTCCCCAACTCCGGGGACTTCCGGCCGGGGACTTCGGGTGGCAGTATACGCCGTGAAGTTGTTTGCGGCCTGCCAGTAAACCCAAAGAAGAAGTGACATCAGCGGCTTCGTTTGCCTAATCCTCCCTCAGGGAACTTATTCCGGTGTGAACGCGATCGGCTCTTTAGTTCCATGGGGGTACTAAGTGCTGGGAACTAATGGCGGATTTCCACTGCAGCGCCTCGCTCGGCTTAGTACGGTATAGTTAGGCCTTCTTAGGACTGGCTCACTTTATGCTGCGTTTCCATTACAGTTTAGTAGCTGGGGCAGTAACTATAGTAACGCAGTGTAGGCGGAGCTGTGACGTCATCTTCAATGAGAAACACAAAACCAACATCAGCCGTTAGCTGTTAGCCCTCAGAGCTCACAGCTCCTCATATCTGTTCAGAAACTAGACAAAAGTTAAACAAGTACAAACCACAGACTGTCTCTGTCATGGAGAATACAGTCGCTGCTTTATTTATGTCTCTATAGGCCGTTGTTGTGGACGGTCGCAGCATATACTGCGTTAGCTTAGCCCAGTGGTTCTTAAACTTTTTCTGTCAGGCCCCCCCTTTGGAGAAAAAAAAAGAGTTGGGGCCCCCCAACACAAATAGTCAGGCTCAGTGGCGGCGCCAGAGATTTTGGGGTGCTGTGGGGTAGCTTGACGTTTCATAGAGGGTGCTCAAACATTTAGGGTTTCCCATTAATGTACCGGGCGCTACAGTGGAACGTTCTACTGCAACACTCCCCACGCAAATACAGTGTACCCGCGACTGTTACAATGAAGGCTCGATAATCAGCTCACGGCATATAGGTGTAAGCAGGGGTAAAGTGCTATTTTTATAGGTGGTGTGTGGACCTCACATAGGGGGGTCCGGGGGCATGCTCCCCCGGGAAGATTTGTTTTTAAATATTGAAGTTAAAAGCATCAATCTGGTGCACTTTGAGAGCAACAGGAAGAGATCTATGGATACCTCTCAACACCCAGATGAAGCAGAACTGTAAACAGATTTACTTTTTCTTTATGGATATTTTGCAAATCACCCTTTTAAACTTTATTCTTTTTTTACTGTCAGATAGTATTTCAAACCTGTTTTTCATTTATTCTCTTATTTTTTTATAATGATCATATAAACGTGTGCCTCGGAAATAATTGTTTACATTAATGGTGACCAAAATGTTTGAGACCCACTGAGATAACTTAAGGAGAGGTGTCATGCTTTTCTGGTTATTACCCGTCACCTTGTGTCATGTAGGTTTTTCTGCATGTAAACGGTCTGCAGAGTCACAAACCATCAAAGTACACCCTGTAGCGAGTAAAACTCTAACACAGAAAATTCCTCCCCAAAACGCCTCTTTGGAGATTTCTCAGTTTCTTTCTTTGCTCCACGGATGGGTCCATTTGGTTCCGGGTACGAGCTGACGTCAGCTCGTACCCGGAACCAAATGGACCAATCCGTGGAGCCGTTACGTTACGTCCGCGGAGCCGTTACGTTAAGCCTCTGCTGATTGGTCCAAATTGACCAATCCACGGACTTCCTCACACACACTCAGTGCAGGCAGCTCTGCTGATTTCTCATCCCTGGCTGCAGGCTGATAACAGACAGTTGGGATCTCTCTGAAATTCTCTCTGCAGACCCATTCTCACAGCGTTTATCAACCTTTTTCTTACTCAATATCAAGCCACACTTATTGTCTTTACTTCGTCTGTGAGTTTGTGTGTGCTCAGGATGAGTTTGGCTGTGTTTCGCTAAACAAGGAAACCACACCTCCACGGAGCTCAGCGCGATTCACAACGTCCCGACCAATCAGAGCACACTGTGCTCACAGGGAGGGGGGGGGGGCAAGAGCTGCAACGAGCCGTTTAGTGGAGAGTGAATACTGCTGAATACACACACTTTACAGAGATGCTGTATGAGAAACCAATGTGAGTTTGGAACAATGCACGGTATAAATCTATTTTAGTATACCTCAACAATGGAATTATGATCAGTGGAAATGGCCATGACATGGGCCCTTTAAAAAGTTAACTATCTAAACACTGAGAGTCCTTTAGTTCACTGAGCCTCTCAGTCTGACAGGAGAGGACTCTCCTCCACTTTGTTGTTGAAAAAACTCCTTATATCCGTTAGCGTAGCTCGCTAGCACCAGAAGCTAACAACAACGATCTCCGGTACCGGTGCGCTCTCTCTCGCTTGTGCACACACACAAAATGGCTCGTTCCACACACACAGCCGAGCTTTGATGAAACAGACCCAGACGTAATAGCACTGTACTGTATCATATATTCATATCATATATTTTTATAAATAACCATTTTCCTCCTGGTCTCTCGCGCCCCCTGTCATGCCTCTGTGCCCCCCACTTTGGGAACCACTGGCTTCGCCGATCTCCATTCAGACAACACGCATTTTAAAAGGTTGTTCGCCTGCCGTCTGTCTGCAGACTTCTCAAAGCATTAATTCATGGTTTTTACTAACCGGTATCAGTATGTTGTTACTTCGGCATCATTTAGAAACATGTATTACAATTAAATCACGGTCAAATATGTTCATTTTGTTGTAGTTGTAGCCCCCTTGCCAGCGATTCTCTCTCTAGTTTAGCATACTCAGCCCGACTCAGCCCGGTTGTTGGCCCGCTAAGAACCCGCTAGCCGGAACTACGCCAAGTGGAAACGCAACCAAAAACGGGCCGGGCACGGCACGCTTAAACCGCGCTCCGCGCTGTAGTGGAAATGCGCCAAACGGCAAAGTACTTGGTGTGAAAGCAGCTATTGAAGTACATTTATTTCAAGAAAGGCAATTTAAAGACAAATTCACGATCTTGAATCATTTTCTTAGTCAAATCGATGTTTTGAGATGTGAGGTGTCTGATATTAAATGTATTGTTCTCCCCCCCCCCCCAGGACTCCAGTGATCCAGTGAGACCGACGGCTGGATTGACACACTGGGCATGACTCGACCTCTTTTATGACAGAAGACCATTTGTACAGAAAAACAACTGAAATGTAACTTTTTTTTTTGTTTCTTTTTTTTTAATCTTTTCATTTTTAGGTTTTACTTTTCCCTTTGGTGTTTCTTTTTTGTTTTTTCTTCTTCCCCCTTCCACATTTCCATCAATGGAAGTGTAATTTTTACTGTACTTTTTGGTACCTGTTTTGATTCTAATGTATTGTAAGGCTTGTATTTTACATGTATGCTGGCTTTACAGGTTGAACGATCTCGCCGCTGTAAAGGAGCTTTTTTGACAAATAAAACCGTTTTCAGTAATTTTTTTTAATTTTTTTTGGTTCTTATGCTTCCAGGTTTTGGGGTGGAAGATTAAGACGTTGAATGGGTTTAGGATTCAAATTCAATTGCCATCATTGATTTGTCTTTTTCCCCTTTATGTGGAACCATTTTAACTCTAGCTATAATTTGACTTTTCTTCCTCGAAAAATACAGATGTTAATGGAGGAGGGGGGGGGGGGGGGATGAATCAAATCTACATACCCTTTTACATAACAAGCCACTTGTTTAAGTTCCTATGCTGGTTTAGTTTGTGTTTGTCAAGTGTCACTGGTTTTTAGAAATAACCGCTTTGAAGTTAAATGTCTGCTTAGTTTTTTTTGTTTTTTTCTGGAGGCCATTGGAGTCTCTCAGCTAGTGTCTCTGGCAATTTATTAGTAATAAACATCCTCGTTTGTAAAGTTGTGGTTTTCTAATGATTAATGTTACCGATAATGATATTTGTGCCTGAAGAATGCAAACGATGGCTTTTTCATTTTGGAATAGTTATTTATTCTCGTCCACAAACTGACTTTGATAAGACTAATGTCCCCGTCCACCGAACTGCACGTTTCAAACTCCTGAGGGTGAAAGGGTTTCAGGAAACGTGGTTTTAATTGGATAAAACTACAGGTTTGGTTTCAAGGTATACGTTTGGTTCTTGCTGAACCCAAGTTGTATAATGTGGTGAATATATTTCATTTAAGCTAATGGTTTAAATATGGGGAATAATTGAAACATTGCATAGAAAATGTTAATCTTAAAGGATAAACCAATTGCAACTCAAAACATCTCTGATCCAGATATGGACTAACTGCATGTGGAATTAGAGTAGACTTCATTCATTGCATTAAAAAGGCTTACATTCGATTAGATTTGGGATTATTTGAGTCAAAGCAGCGTACAGGTGAGGCATTGCACATGAATACAATAACACACAACAGTACATATAAATAGTGATGGTTTTGTATATTGAGTACAGTATAAATTAACTATTGAAATCAAGGTACATTATTATAGGCTAGCACAAATGTAAACATCGTAAAACAATTTAATTTAAGTGGGTATTACATTTTTTTAATTAAATCCAGATCATAAAGGGACAACCTGAAATACAATATATACAAATGAGTGTGATGGCCTCATTGAAAAGGATCACTGAGTGGGATCCTGTGAAGCAAAGAGTAACTAAAGACACTGGAGATGTGAGCTATCTGCAAAAGGTGAGTTGTTGAATAGAGTTGTTGCTGCTGGAAGGAATGGGATCCAACTTGCATTAAGCTCTGAAACCCATTTTAAGTGAATATATCCAAAGGAGGTGCTTGAGTAAGGTATTGTTGACCTTTTCTTTATTAAACTGAATAGTACAGAGAATATTGTTCCCACGTAAGGGGTCAGAAATGGCAATTAAGTCCATCTGCGGACCATACATATCTACATAAACCTTCTATTCGGTTTTAAAATTAAGATATGAAATACTGTATAAGAATCTTCAATAGAATAAAGGTAACACTCTGGGATATAGTGTATATGTGTAAGCTTAACATAATATTATTGCATCTTTAAACAGTCGATGCTAAAATGTACAAGTGAAAATGTATATTTATCTCAATGTTTTCTCTTAATATACTTGTCACAATAAACTAATTTTTTTTAACTTCTACACAGTTTTCAATAGGAAGGATGAGCATCTTATTTGAGATGAGCAACTAACATGTGCTCAAATTGTTTAAAATCTTTCAAACCAGTTGTGGAGCCAAAAAGCTTGACCACGCATAAGAGGTTTAATCTTAGCGGTGTCGCTGTTTACCCTGTGATATTGACTGGATTAGCATCGAGGGTGTTTGAAGAGAACATTATAGAAAAAGAGTACAGTGCACAATCCTTTCACTCGTATAAAGAATATAAAGAGTTCTGAAAGAAAAACATGTTTCCGCCCGGTCTCGAACCGGGGACCTTTCGCGTGTTAGGCGAACGTGATAACCACTACACTACGGAAACTGATGACCATTGTGCGTCCACGGACCAAAATAAAACGAACGTTTGATGAACACATTATAGGCATGTGAAGTAAAAGTTAGATTTTTGGGTGTCGTATTTGACACAAAAAAGGAGCTATTAGGTTTAAATAATATTTATAGGATTATTATCTAACCCCCTAAATACAGTATTTTACAAACCCCCTAAATACAGCTTGTGGCCAGAAATATATTACATCCGTATTGATAAGAACTACCATAGAGAATGAATGGTAAAAGTTAAGGGACTTAAGCCTTACTATTGCCGTGCAAGATCCGTAGGTTTCAGTTTGACTCCGGCTCAGGGCTTTGACAATCTGCTTTCATTTGAATTGAAAGATTTGGATCATGGGACTCGATTTTAGAGCCCAAGTTATAATGGCTTGTATTTACACAGCATGTAAGTTTATCATGTGAATGTTAGAATAGTTGATTTGTGCTAAAATAACTATTGGTTGTTTTGTTATCAGTTTCATCCTCAATGCAGGGCCTGAAATGTTGGAAGTGCCTTTAAAAGTCCGTTTTAGGGCTCAAAGGGTGTGCTTTTTTTAAAGGTGGACCTTTTGACCAGGGGCGGTTCTAGGGGGGAGGCCAACGGGGGGCAGTGCAGCCCTAACACTGACTTTGGACCCCCTGTGGCCCCCCTGAAAATGAAAAGTTTATGATTAAACGATTTCTTGGCTGACGGAATAGGCGGAACTAACGTTATTTGTCATTCTAGTCGGACCCATTAGAGCACATGTGTCAAACTCAAGGCCCGGGGCCAAATCAGGCCCTTGGTGGAAAAATCAGGCCCTTGGTGGAAAAATGTAATCATAAGAAATGACTCGGGAAAAGCTGCAGATAGAGCCATAAGAAATGAATGCAACTGATTATTTAATGTTTAATGCTGTTTTTATAGGCAATAAGTTAAGCTTTGTTAGTTCCAGGTTTAATATGTGCAATAAGTTCATTTCAATACGTTTTGCATCAACATTGAACCAGTCCGGGCCTCGAGTAGTACCGATTTTTAAATTTTGGCCCACTGTGTATTTGAGTTTGACAGCCCTGCATTAGAGTGTAAAAACTGTAACTATAAGTATCTGAAATAAATATGTGTACTGAAACAAATAGCAATAACTGTATTGCATTGTTTTCTTATGCACAATTACTTCATACGGTCTTTGCCTTTTTCGTCCTGCATTTATTGTGCCCCTCTCAGAAAATAACTGGCCCCAGCCTGGCCCCCCCAGTCAAATTGGTCTAGAACCCGCCACTGCTTTTGAGTGTCATTGTATCTTTCAAAGAACTGGTGATAAACTCGTCCCGACGGGGAATCGAACCCGGTTCTCCGTTTTGACAGGCGGCAGAAACCCTTTCATCAGTTTCCGTAGTGTAGTGGTTATCACGTTCGCCTAACACGCGAAAGGTCCCCGGTTCGAGACCGGGCGGAAACAAATGTTTGTCTTGCTTGTCTCCAAATACACAAAATAAAGTAGATAAAAAAAGCAGCATAGATTGAAAAATAGCAATATGTCAAGAAAAGAGATATTATCGATTCACTTCTGCGGGGTAGTGCACCCCGGAAACTATACATTGTGGACTTTAGAAAGAGCGAGAAATGTAACTTGTATTTCAATTGACATTCATTCCACAATGGTGATTATTTGTGGGTATTTTTTATTACATGGTCCTAGAGTAAAAGTAAGAAATAGCACATAGTTGCCTCCCTCTGAAAATGTGTAACCAACTGTCAGGATTTGTATACAGTCCATGAAGGCAGCAGACAAAGGGACATTGACCGACTGCATTCTTTAAATGGTCTAATTAGAGCCAGGTGTTCATTTCACATTAAAAGCATGTTGAGTAAAAATCGTTTGATTTTTGAGTGTTGTATTGGACACAAAAAAATAGCAATTACGTATGCATTCTATTTCTAGGATTATTATCCCCTGTCTAAAAAAGAAAACACAGAAAAGTGATGTTATTAATGACTTTTTGGGTATCCCTTTTCCCATAAATGCTCATCAATCACTTTGGGTCACATAACTAAGGAAAGAGCGCCCCCGAAATACCACTTGTGGCGAGAAATATATTACATCCGTAGTGATAAGAACTACCATAGAGAATGAATGGTAAAAGTGAAGGGAGTTAAGCCTTACTATTGCCGTGCAAGATCCGTAGGTTTCAGTTTGACTCCGGCTCAGGGCTTTGACAATCTGCTTTCATTTGAATTGAAAGATTTGGATCATGGGACTCGATTTTAGAGCCCAAGTTATAATGGCTTGTATTTACACAGCATGTAAGTTTAACATGTGAATGTTAGAATAGTTGATTTGTGCTAAAATAACTATTGGTTGTTTTGTTATCAGTGTCATCCCCATTGCAGGTCCTGAAACATTGCATGCCTCTTACACCATTTAAAAGTAATTTTGATCTTTGAAATGTGTTTTTCTAAGTTGGGCCTTGTGAGTTTCATTGTCTGAAGTGGAGGAAAACTCTCGTCCCGACCGGGAATCGAACACGGCTGCGTTTGACAGGCGGCAAATCCCTTTCGTCTGTTTCCGTAGTGTAGTGGTTATCACGTTCGCCTCACACGCGAAAGGTCCCCGGTTCGAGACCGGGCGGAAACACATTATGTCTTGATTGTCTCCACGTATAGAAAATAAAAAAAGATAGAAAGGCTGCACAGATTGAAGAATAACAATATGTAGAGGAAAGGAAAACGATTCATTCACATCTGGGGGCTAACCATCCTGCAAACAACACGTCGTGGACTTCAGAAAGAGCGGAGAAATGTAACTTGTATTTCAATTGACATTCATTCCACAATGGTGAGTATTTGTGGTGGTTTCTTATTATGGTTCTAGAGTCAAAGTAAGACATAGCCTACAGTGGCATCCCTCTGAACATGTGTAACCAACTGTTAAAATAGCAATTACGTATGAATTATATTTATAGGATTATTACCCACTATCTAAAAAATAAAACATAGAAAAGTTATGTTATTAATGACATTTTGGGTATCCCTTTTCCCATAAATGCTCATCATCAGTCACTTAGGGTCACATTACAAAGGAAAGAGCACCCCCTTGTGGCCAGAAATATATTACATCCGTAGTGATAAGAACTACCATAGAGAATGAATGGTAAAAGTTAAGGGAGTTAAGCCTTACTGTTGCCATCCTTAGGTCTCAGTTTGACTCCGGCTCAGGACGTTCTTTGCCAATCTGCTTTCATTGGAATAAAAATATTTGGATGGGACTCGACTTTAGAGCCCAAGATATCATGGTTAGTGAAATGCACAGCATGTAAGTTTAATATCCGTCAAACACGAAGGTGCTGGCTGAAAGCTATGGACTTTGGAAAGAGGGAAGAAATGTATAGACACATTGCTTTTTGCTAAATACACTTTTTTTAAGCATCAGTTTCATCCTCAATGCAGGGCCTGAAACGTTGGAAGTGCCTTTAAAAGTCCGTTTTAGGGCTCAAAGGGTGTGCTTTTTTTAAAGGTGGACCTTTTGACCAGGGGCGGTTCTAGGGGGGAGGCCAACGGGGGGCAGTGCACCCCTAACACTGACTTTGGACCCCCCTGTGGCCCCCTGAAAATGAAAAGTTTATGGTTAAACGATTTCTTGGCTGACGGAATAGGCGGAACTAACGTTATTTGTCATTCTAGTCGGACCCATTAGAGCACATGTGTCAAACTCAAGGCCCGGGGGCCAAATCAGGCCCTTGGTGGAAAAATCAGGCCCTTGGTGGAAAAATCAGGCCCTTGGTGGAAAAATGTAATCATAAGAAATGACTCGGGAAAAGCTGCAGATAGAGCCATAAGAAATGAATGCAACTGATTATTTAATGTTTAATGTTGTTTTTATAGGCAATAAGTTAAGCTTTGTTAGTTCCAGGTTTAATATGTGCAATAAGTTCATTTCAATACGTTTTGCATCAACATTGAACCAGTCCGGGCCTCGAGTAGTACCGATTTTTAAATTTTGGCCCACTGTGTATTTGAGTTTGACAGCCCTGCATTAGAGTGTAAAAACTGTAACTATAAGTATCTGAAATAAATATGTGTACTGAAACAAATAGCAATAACTGTATTGCATTGTTTTCTTATGCACAATTACTTCATACGGTCTTTGCCTTTTTCGTCCTGCATTTATTGTGCCCCTCTCAGAAAATAACTGGCCCCAGCCTGGCCCCCCCAGTCAAATTGGTCTAGAACCCGCCACTGCTTTTGAGTGTCATTGTATCTTTCAAAGAACTGGTGATAAACTCGTCCCGACGGGGAATCGAACCCGGTTCTCCGTTTTGACAGGCGGCAGAAACCCTTTCATCAGTTTCCGTAGTGTAGTGGTTATCACGTTCGCCTAACACGCGAAAGGTCCCCGGTTCGAGACCGGGCGGAAACAAATGTTTGTCTTGCTTGTCTCCAAATACACAAAAAAAAGTAGATAAAAAAAGCAGCATAGATTGAAAAATAGCAATATGTCAAGACAAGAGATATTATTGATTCACTTCTGCGGGGATGTGCACCCCGGAAACTATACATTGTGGACTTTAGAAAGAGCCGAGAAATGTAACTTGTATTTCAAATGACATTGATTCCACAATGGTGATTATTTGTGGGTATTTTTTATTACATGGTCCTAGAGTAAAAGTAAGAAATAGCACATAGTTGCCTCCCTCTGAAAATGTGTAACCAACTGTCAGGATTTGTATACAGTCCATGAAGGCAGCAGACAAAGGGACATTGACCGACTGCATTCTTTAAATGGTCTAATTAGAGCCAGGTGTTCATTTCACATTAAAAGCATGTTGAGTAAAAATCGTTTGATTTTTGAGTGTTGTATTGGACAGTAAAAAAAAATAGCAATTACGTATGCATTCTATTTCTAGGATTATTATCCCCTGTCTAAAAAAGAAAACACAGAAAAGTGATGTTATTAATGACTTTTTGGGTATCCCTTTTCCCATAAATGCTCATCAATCACTTTGGGTCACATAACTAAGGAGAAGAGCGCCCCCGAAATACCACTTGTGGCGAGAAATATATTACATCCGTAGTGATAAGAAACTACCATAGAGAATGAATGGTAAAAGTGAAGGGAGTTAAGCCTACTGTTGCCATCCTTAGGTCTCAGTTTGACTCCGGCTCAGGACGTTCTTTGCCAATCTGCTTTCATTGGAATAAAAATATTGGATGGGACTCGACTTTAGAGCCCAAGATATCATGGTTAGTGAAATGCACAGCATTTAAGTTTAATATCCGTCAAACACGAAGGTGCTGGCTCTATGGACTTTGGAAAGAGGGAAGAAATGTATAGACACATTGCTTTTTGCTAAATAAACTTTTTTTAAGCATCAGTTTCATCCTCAATGCAGGGCCTGAAACTTTGGAAGTGCCTTTAAAAGTCCGTTTTAGGGCTCAAAGGGGATGCTTTTTGTAAAGGTGGACCTTTTGACCAGGGGCGGTTCTAGGGGGGAGGCCAACGGGGGGCAGTGCACCCCTAACACTGACTTTGGACCCCCCTGTGGCCCCCCTGAAAATGAAAAGTTTATGGTTAAACGATTTCTTGGCTGACGGAATAGGCGGAACTAACGTTATTTGTCATTCTAGTCGGAGCCATTAGAGCACATGTGTCAAACTCAAGGCCCGGGGGCCAAATCAGGCCCTTGGTGGAAAAATCAGGCCCTTGGTGGAAAAATCAGGCCCTTGGTGGAAAAATGTAATCATAAGAAATGACTCGGGAAAAGCTGCAGATAGAGCCATAAGAAATGAATGCAACTGATTATTTAATGTTTAATGTTGCTTTTATAGGCAATAAGTTAAGCTTTGTTAGTTCCAGGTTTAATATGTGCAATAAGTTCATTTCAATACGTTTTGCACTCAACGTTGAACCCAGTCCGGGCCTCGAGTAGTACCGATTTTTAAATTTTGGCCCACTGTGTATTTGAGTTTGACAGCCCTGCATTAGAGTGTAAAAACTGTAACTATAAGTATCTGAAATAAATATGTGTACTGAAACAAATAGCAATAACTGTATTGCATTGTTTTCTTATGCACAATTACTTCATACGGTCTTTGCCTTTTTCGTTCTGCACTTATTGTGCCCCTCTCAGGTGTTCATTTCACATTAAAAGCATGTTGAGTAAAAATCGTTTGATTTTTGAGTGTTGTATTGGACACAAAAAAAAATAGCAATTACGTATGCATTCTATTTCTAGGATTATTATCCCCTGTCTAAAAAAGAAAACACAGAAAAGTGATGTTATTAATGACTTTTTGGGTATCCCTTTTCCCATAAATGCTCATCAATCACTTTGGGTCACATAACTAAGGAAAGAGCGCCCCCGAAATACCACTTGTGGCGAGAAATATATTACATCCGTAGTGATAAGAACAACCATAGAGAATGAATGGTAAAAGTGAAGGGAGTTAAGCCTTACTATTGCCGTGCAAGATCCGTAGGTTTCAGTTTGACTCCGGCTCAGGGCTTTGACAATCTGCTTTCATTTGAATTGAAAGATTTGGATCATGGGACTCGATTTTAGAGCCCAAGTTATAATGGCTTGTATTTACACAGCATGTAAGTTTAACATGTGAATGTTAGAATAGTTGATTTGTGCTAAAATAACTATTGGTTGTTTTGTTATCAGTGTCATCCCCATTGCAGGTCCTGAAACATTGCATGCCTCTTACACCATTTAAAAGTAATTTTGATCTTTGAAATGTGTTTTTCTAAGTTGGGCCTTGTGAGTTTCATTGTCTGAAGTGGAGGAAAACTCTCGTCCCGACCGGGAATCAAACACGGCTGTGCGTTTGACAGGCGGCAAATTCCTTTCGTCTGTTTCCGTAGTGTAGTGGTTATCACGTTCGCCTCACACGCGAAAGGTCCCCGGTTCGAGACCGGGCGGAAACACATTATGTCTTGATTGTCTCCACGTATAGAAAATAAAAAAGATAGAAAAGGCTGCACAGATTGAAGAATAACAATATGTAGAGGAAAGGAAAACGATTCATTCACATCTGGGGGCTAACCATCCTGCAAACAACACGTCGTGGACTTCAGAAAGAGCGGAGAAATGTAACTTGTATTTCAATTGACATTCATTCCACAATGGTGAGTATTTGTGGTGGTTTCTTATTATGGTTCTAGAGTCAAAGTAAGAAATAGCCTACAGTGGCATCCCTCTGAACATGTGTAACCAACTGTTAAAATAGCAATTACGTATGAATTATATTTATAGGATTATTACCCACTATCTAAAAAATAAAACATAGAAAAGTTATGTTATTAATGACATTTTGGGTATCCCTTTTCCCATAAATGCTCATCATCAGTCACTTAGGGTCACATTACAAAGGAAAGAGCACCCCTTGTGGCCAGAAATATATTACATCCGTAGTGATAAGAACTACCATAGAGAATGAATGGTAAAAGTTAAGGGAGTTAAGCCTTACTGTTGCCATCCTTAGGTCTCAGTTTGACTCCGGCTCAGGACGTTCTTTGCCAATCTGCTTTCATTGGAATAAAAATATTTGGATGGGACTCGACTTTAGAGCCCAAGATATCATGGTTAGTGAAATGCACAGCATGTAAGTTTAATATCCGTCAAACACGAAGGTGCTGGCTGAATGCTATGGACTTTGGAAAGAGGGAAGAAATGTATAGACACATTGCTTTTTGCTAAAACACTTTTTTTAAGCATCAGTTTCATCCTCAATGCAGGGCCTGAAACGTTGGAAGTGCCTTTAAAAGTCCGTTTTAGGGCTCAAAGGGTGTGCTTTTTTAAAGGTGGACCTTTTGACCAGGGGCGGTTCTAGGGGGGAGGCCAACGGGGGCAGTGCACCCCTAACACTGACTTTGGACCCCTGTGGCCCCCCTGAAAATGAAAAGTTTATTTAAACGATTTCTTGGCTGACGGAATAGGCGGAACTAACGTTATTTGTCATTCTAGTCGGACCCATTAGAGCACATGTGTCAAACTCAAGGCCCGGGGGCCAAATCAGGCCCTTGGTGGAAAAATCAGGCCCTTGGTGGAAAAATCAGGCCCTTGGTGGAAAAATGTAATCATAAGAAATGACTCGGGAAAAGCTGCAGATAGAGCCATAAGAAATGAATGCAACTGATTATTTAATGTTTAATGTTGCTTTTATAGGCAATAAGTTAAGCTTTGTTAGTTCCAGGTTTAATATGTGCAATAAGTTCATTTCAATACGTTTTGCACTCAACGTTGAACCAGTCCGGGCCTCGAGTAGTACCGATTTTTAAATTTTGGCCCACTGTGTATTTGAGTTTGACAGCCCTGCATTAGAGTGTAAAAACTGTAACTATAAGTATCTGAAATAAATATGTGTACTGAAACAAATAGCAATAACTGTATTGCATTGTTTTCTTATGCACAATTACTTCATACGGTCTTTGCCTTTTTCGTTCTGCACTTATTGTGCCCCTCTCAGAAAATAACTGGCCCCAGCCTGGCCCCCCCAGTCAAATTGGTCTAGAACCCGCCACTGCTTTTGAGTGTCATTGTATCTTTCAAAGAACTGGTGATAAAGTCGTCCCGACGGGGAATCGAACCCGGTTCTCCGTTTTCACAGGCGGCAGAAACCTTTCATCAGTTTCCGTAGTGTAGTGGTTATCACGTTCGCCTCACACGCGAAAGGTCCCCGGTTCGAGACCGGGCGGAAACACATTATGTCTTGATTGTCTCCACGTATAGAAAATAAAAAAGATAAAAAAGGCTGCACAGATTGAAGAATAACAATATGTAGAGGAAAGGAAAACGATTCATTCACATCTGGAGGCTAACCATCCTGCAAACAACACGTCGTGGACTTCAGAAAGAGCGGAGAAATGTAACTTGTATTTCAATTGACATTCATTCCACAATGGTGAGTATTTGTGGTGGTTTCTTATTATGGTTCTAGAGTCAAAGTAAGACATAGCCTACAGTGGCATCCCTCTGAACATGTGTAACCAACTGTTAAAATAGCAATTGCGTATGAATTATATTTATAGGATTATTACCCACTATCTAAAAAATAAAACATAGAAAAGTTATGTTATTAATGACATTTTGGGTATCCCTTTTCCCATAAATGCTCATCTCAGTCACTTAGGGTCACATTACAAAGGAAAGAGCACCCCCTTGTGGCCAGAAATATATTACATCCGTAGTGATAAGAACTACCATAGAGAATGAATGGTAAAAGTTAAGGGAGTTAAGCCTTACTGTTGCCATCCTTAGGTCTCAGTTTGACTCCGGCTCAGGACGTTCTTTGCCAATCTGCTTTCATTGGAATAAAAATATTTGGATGGGACTCGACTTTAGAGCCCAAGATATCATGGTTAGTGAAATGCACAGCATGTAAGTTTAATATCCGTCAAACACGAAGGTGCTGGCTGAATGCTATGGACTTTGGAAAGAGGGAAGAAATGTATAGACATTGCTTTTTGCTAAATACACTTTTTTTAAGCATCAGTTTCATCCTCAATGCAGGGCCTGAAACGTTGGAAGTGCCTTTAAAAGTCCGTTTTAGGGCTCAAAGGGTGTGCTTTTTTTAAAGGTGGACCTTTTGACCAGGGGCGGTTCTAGGGGGGAGGCCAATGGGGGGCAGTGCACCCTAACACTGACTTTGGACCCCTGTGGCCCCCCTGAAAATGAAAAGTTTATGATTAAACGATTTCTTGGCTGACGGAATAGGCGGAACTAACGTTATTTGTAATTCTAGTCGGACCCATTAGAGCACATGTGTCAAACTCAAGGCCCGGGGGCCAAATCAGGCCCTTGGTGGAAAAATCAGGCCCTTGGTAAAAATCAGGCCCTTGGTGGAAAAATGTAATCATAAGAAATGACTCGGGAAAAGCTGCAGATAGAGCCATAAGAAATGAATGCAACTGATTATTTAATGTTTAATGTTGTTTTTATAGGCAATAAGTTAAGCTTTGTTAGTTCCAGGTTTAATATGTGCAATAAGTTCATTTCAATACGTTTTGCAATCAACATTGAACCAGTCCGGGCCTCGAGTAGTACCGATTTTTAAATTTTGGCCCACTGTGTATTTGAGTTTGACAGCCCTGCATTAGAGTGTAAAAACTGTAACTATAAGTATCTGAAATAAATATGTGTACTGAAACAAATAGCAATAACTGTATTGCATTGTTTTCTTATGCACAATTACTTCATACGGTCTTTGCCTTTTTCGTCCTGCATTTATTGTGCCCCTCTCAGAAAATAACTGGCCCCAGCCTGGCCCCCCCAGTCAAATTGGTCTAGAACCCGCCACTGCTTTTGAGTGTCATTGTATCTTTCAAAGAACTGGTGATAAACTCGTCCCGACGGGGAATCGAACCCGGTTCTCCGTTTTGACAGGCGGCAGAAACCCTTTCATCAGTTTCCGTAGTGTAGTGGTTATCACGTTCGCCTAACACGCGAAAGGTCCCCGGTTCGAGACCGGGCGGAAACAAATGTTTGTCTTGCTTGTCTCCAAATACACAAAAAAAGTAGATAAAAAAAGCAGCATAGATTGAAAAATAGCAATATGTCAAGACAAGAGATATTATTGATTCACTTCTGCGGGGATGTGCACCCCGGAAACTATACATTGTGGACTTTAGAAAGAGCCGAGAAATGTAACTTGTATTTCAATTGACATTCATTCCACAATGGTGATTATTTGTGGGTATTTTTTATTACATGGTCCTAGAGTAAAAGTAAGAAATAGCACATAGTTGCCTCCCTCTGAAAATGTGTAACCAACTGTCAGGATTTGTATACAGTCCATGAAGGCAGCAGACAAAGGGACATTGACCGACTGCATTCTTTAAATGGTCTAATTAGAGCCAGGTGTTCATTTCACATTAAAAGCATGTTGAGTAAAAATCGTTTGATTTTTGAGTGTTGTATTGGACACAAAAAAAATAGCAATTACGTATGCATTCTATTTCTAGGATTATTATCCCCTGTCTAAAAAAGAAAACACAGAAAAGTGATGTTATTAATGACTTTTTGGGTATCCCTTTTCCCATAAATGCTCATCAATCACTTTGGGTCACATAACTAAGGAAAGAGCGCCCCCGAAATACCACTTGTGGCGAGAAATATATTACATCCGTAGTGATAAGAACTACCATAGAGAATGAATGGTAAAAGTGAAGGGAGTTAAGCCTACTGTTGCCATCCTAGGTCTCAGTTTGACTCCGGCTCAGGACGTTCTTGCCAATCTGCTTTCATTTGGAATTGAAATATTTGGATGGGACTCGATCTTTAGAGCCCAAGATATCATGGTTAGTGAAATGCACAGCATGTAAGTTTAATATCCGTCAAACACGAAGGTGCTGGCTCTATGGACTTTGGAAAGAGGAAGAAATGTATAGACACATTGCTTTTTGCTAAATAAACTTTTTTTAAGCATCAGTTTCATCCTCAATGCAGGGCCTGAAACTTTGGAAGTGCCTTTAAAAGTCCGTTTTAGGGCTCAAAGGGGATGCTTTTTGTAAAGGTGGACCTTTTGACCAGGGGCGGTTCTAGGGGGGAGGCCAACGGGGGGCAGTGCACCCCTAACACTGACTTTGGACCCCCCTGTGGCCCCCCTGAAAATGAAAAGTTTATGGTTAAACGATTTCTTGGCTGACGGAATAGGCGGAACTAACGTTATTTGTCATTCTAGTCGGAGCCATTAGAGCATGTGTCAAACTCAAGGCCCGGGGGCCAAATCAGGCCCTTGGTGGAAAAATCAGGCCTTGGTGGAAAAATCAGGCCCTTGGTGGAAAAATGTAATCATAAGAAATGACTCGGGAAAAGCTGCAGATAGAGCCATAAGAAATGAATGCAACTGATTATTTAATGTTTAATGTTGCTTTTATAGGCAATAAGTTAAGCTTTGTTAGTTCCAGGTTTAATATGTGCAATAAGTTCATTTCAATACGTTTTGCACTCAACGTTGAACAGTCCGGGCCTCGAGTAGTACCGATTTTTAAATTTTGGCCCACTGTGTATTTGAGTTTGACAGCCCTGCATTAGAGTGTAAAAACTGTAACTATAAGTATCTGAAATAAATATGTGTACTGAAACAAATAGCAATAACTGTATTGCATTGTTTTCTTATGCACAATTACTTCATACGGTCTTTGCCTTTTTCGTTCTGCACTTATTGTGCCCCTCTCAGAAATAACTGGCCCCAGCCTGGCCCCCCCAGTCAAATTGGTCTAGAACCCGCCACTGCTTTTGAGTGTCATTGTATCTTTCAAAGAAACTGGTGATAAACTCGTCCCGACGGGGAATCGAACCCGGTTTCCGTTTTGACAGGCGGCAGAAACCCTTTCATCAGTTTCCGTAGTGTAGTGGTTATCACGTTCGCCTCACACGCGAAAGGTCCCCGGTTCGAGACCGGGCGGAAACGATGTTTGTCTTGCTTGTCTCCAATACACAAAATAAAGTAGATAAAAAAGCAGCATAAATTGAAAAATAGCAATATGTCAAGAAAGAGATATTATTGATCACTTCTGCGGGGTAGTGCACCCCGGAAACTATACATTGTGGACTTTAGAAAGAGCCGAGAAATGTAACTTGTATTTCAATTGACATTCATTCCACAATGGTGATTATTTGTGGGTATTTTTTATTACATGGTCCTAGAGTAAAAGTAAGAAATAGCACATAGTTGCCTCCCTCTGAAAATGTGTAAAACTGTCAGGATTTGTATACAGTCCATGAAGGCAGCAGACAAAGGGACATTGACCGACTGCATTCTTTAAATGGTCTAATTAGAGCCAGGTGTTCATTTCACATTAAAAGCATGTTGAGTAAAAATCGTTTGATTTTTGAGTGTTGTATTGGACACAAAAAAAATAGCAATTACGTATGCATTCTATTTCTAGGATTATTATCCCCTGTCTAAAAAGAAAACACAGAAAAGTGATGTTATTAATGACTTTTTGGGTATCCCTTTCCATAAATGCTCATCAATCACTTTGGGTCACATAACTAAGGAAAGAGCGCCCCCGAAATACCACTTGTGGCGAGAAATATATTACATCCGTAGTGATAAGAACTACCATAGAGAATGAATGGTAAAAGTGAAGGGAGTTAAGCCTTACTGTTGCCATCCTTAGGTCTCAGTTTGACTCCGGCTCAGGACGTTCTTTGCCAATCTGCTTTCATTGGAATAAATATTTGGATGGGACTCGACTTTAGAGCCCAAGATATCATGATTAGTGAAATGCACAGCATGTAAGTTTAATATCCGTCAAACACGAAGGTGCTGGCTGAATGCTATGGACTTTGGAAAGAGGGAAGAAATGTATAGACACATTGCTTTTTGCTAAATACACTTTTTTTAAGCATCAGTTTCATCCTCAATGCAGGGCCTGAAACGTTGGAAGTGCCTTTAAAAGTCCGTTTTAGGGCTCAAAGGGTGTGCTTTTTTAAAGGTGGACCTTTTGACCAGGGCGGTTCTAGGGGGGAGGCCAACGGGGGGCAGTGCACCCCTAACACTGACTTTGGACCCCCCTGTGGTCCCCCTGAAAATGAAAAGTTTATGGTTAAACGATTTCTTGGCTGACGGAAGAGGCGGAACTAACGTTATTTGTCATTCTAGTCGGACCCATTAGAGCACATGTGTCAAACTCAAGGCCCGGGGGCCAATCAGGCCCTTGGTGGAAAAATCAGGCCTCGGTGGAAAAATGTAATCATAAGAAATGACTCGGGAAAAGCTGCAGATAGAGCCATAAGAAATGAATGCAACTGATTATTTAATGTTTAATGTTGCTTTTATAGGCAATAAGTTAAGCTTTGTTAGTTCCAGGTTTAATATGTGCAATAAGTTCATTTCAATACGTTTTGCACTCAACGTTGAACCAGTCCGGGCCTCGAGTAGTACCGATTTTTAAATTTTGGCCCACTGTGTATTTGAGTTTGACAGCCCTGCATTAGAGTGTAAAAACTGTAACTATAAGTATCTGAAATAAATATGTGTACTGAAACAAATAGCAATAACTGTATTGCATTGTTTTCTTATGCACAATTACTTCATACGGTCTTTGCCTTTTTCGTCCTGCATTTATTGTGCCCCTCTCAGAAAATAACTGGCCCCAGCCTGGCCCCCCCAGTCAAATTGGTCTAGAACCCGCCACTGCTTTTGAGTGTCATTGTATCTTTCAAAGAACTGGTGATAAACTCGTCCCGACGGGGAATCGAACCCGGTTCTCCGTTTTGACAGGCGGCAGACCCTTTCATCAGTTTCCGTAGTGTAGTGGTTATCACGTTCGCCTAACACGCGAAAGGTCCCGGTTCGAGACGGGCGGAAACAAATGTTTGTCTTGCTTGTCTCCAAATACACAAATAAAGTAGATAAAAAAAGCAGCATAGATTGAAAAATAGCAATATGTCAAGAAAAGAGATATTATCGATTCACTTCTGCGGGGTAGTGCACCCCGGAAACTATACATTGTGGACTTTAGAAAGAGCGAGAAATGTAACTTGTATTTCAATTGACATTCATTCCACAATGGTGATTATTTGTGGGTTTTTTTATTACATGGTCCTAGAGTAAAAGTAAGAAATAGCACATAGTTGCCTCCCTCTGAAAATGTGTAACCAACTGTCAGGATTTGTATACAGTCCATGAAGGCAGCAGACAAAGGGACATTGACCGACTGCATTCTTTAAATGGTCTAATTAGAGCCAGGTGTTCATTTCACATTAAAAGCATGTTGAGTAAAAATCGTTTGATTTTTGAGTGTTGTATTGGACACAAAAAAAATAGCAATTACGTATGCATTCTATTTCTAGGATTATTATCCCCTGTCTAAAAAAGAAAACACAGAAAAGTGATGTTATTAATGACTTTTTGGGTATCCCTTTTCCCATAAATGCTCATCAATCACTTTGGGTCACATAACTAAGGAAAGAGCGCCCCGAAATACCACTTGTGGCGAGAAATATATTACATCCGTAGTGATAAGAACTACCATAGAGAATGAATGGTAAAAGTGAAGGGAGTTAAGCCTTACTATTGCCGTGCAAGATCCGTAGGTTTCAGTTTGACTCCGGCTCAGGGCTTTGACAATCTGCTTTCATTTGAATTGAAAGATTTGGATCATGGGACTCGATTTTAGAGCCCAAGTTATAATGGCTTGTATTTACACAGCATGTAAGTTTAACATGTGAATGTTAGAATAGTTGATTTGTGCTAAAATAACTATTGGTTGTTTTGTTATCAGTGTCATCCCCATTGCAGGTCCTGAAACATTGCATGCCTCTTACACCATTTAAAAGTAATTTTGATCTTTGAAATGTGTTTTTCTAAGTTGGGCCTTGTGAGTTTCATTGTCTGAAGTGGAGGAAAACTCTCGTCCCGACCGGGAATCGAACACGGCTCTGCCGTTTGACAGGCGGCAAATCCTTTCGTCTGTTTCCGTAGTGTAGTGGTTATCACGTTCGCCTCACACGCGAAAGGTCCCCGGTTCGAGACCGGGCGGAAACACATTATGTCTTGATTGTCTCCACGTATAGAAAATAAAAAAGATAAAAAAGGCTGCACAGATTGAAGAATAACAATATGTAGAGGAAAGGAAAACGATTCATTCACATCTGGGGCTAACCATCCTGCAAACAACACGTCGTGGACTTCAGAAAGAGCGGAGAAATGTAACTTGTATTTCAATTGACATTCATTCCACAATGGTGAGTATTTGTGGTGGTTTCTTATTATGGTTCTAGAGTCAAAGTAAGAATAGCCTACAGTGGCATCCCTCTGAACATGTGTAACCAACTGTTAAAATAGCAATTACGTATGAATTATATTTATAGGATTATTATCCCCTGTCTAAAAAAGAAAACACAGAAAAGTGATGTTATTAATGACATTTTGGGTATCCTTTTTCCCATAAATGCTCATCATCAGTCACTTAGGGTCACATTACAAAGGAAAGAGCACCCTTGTGGCCAGAAATATATTACATCCGTAGTGATAAGAACTACCATAGAGAATGAATGGTAAAAGTTAAGGGAGTTAAGCCTTACTGTTGCCATCCTTAGGTCTCAGTTTGACTCCGGCTCAGGACGTTCTTTGCCAATCTGCTTTCATTGGAATAAAAATATTTGGATGGGACTCGACTTTAGAGCCCAAGATACCATGGTTAGTGAAATGCACAGCATGTAAGTTTAATATCCGTCAAACACGAAGGTGCTGGCTGAATGCTATGGACTTTGGAAAGAGGGAAGAAATGTATAGAAACATTGCTTTTTGCTAAATAAACTTTTTTTAAGCATCAGTTTCATCCTCAATGCAGGGCCTGAAACGTTGGAAGTGCCTTTAAAAGTCCGTTTTAGGGCTCAAAGGGTGTGCTTTTTTAAAGGTGGACCTTTTGACCAGGGGCGGTTCTAGGGGGGAGGCCAACGGGGGGCAGTGCACCCTAACACTGACTTTGGACCCCCCTGTGGTCCCCCTGAAAATGAAAAGTTTATGGTTAAACGATTTCTTGGCTGACGGAAGAGGCGGAACTAACGTTATTTGTCATTCTAGTCGGACCCATTAGAGCACATGTGTCAAACTCAAGGCCCGGGGGCCAAATCAGGCCCTTGGTGGAAAAATCAGGCCCTTGGTGGAAAATCAGGCCCTTGGTGGAAAAATGTAATCATAAGAAATGACTCGGGAAAAGCTGCAGATAGAGCCATAAGAAATGAATGCAACTGATTATTTAATGTTTAATGTTGCTTTTATAGGCAATAAGTTAAGCTTTGTTAGTTCCAGGTTTAATATGTGCAATAAGTTCATTTCAATACGTTTTGCACTCAACGTTGAACCAGTCCGGGCCTCGAGTAGTACCGATTTTTAAATTTTGGCCCACTGTGTATTTGAGTTTGACAGCCCTGCATTAGAGTGTAAAAACTGTAACTATAAGTATCTGAAATAAATATGTGTACTGAAACAAATAGCAATAACTGTATTGCATTGTTTTCTTATGCACAATTACTTCATACGGTCTTTGCCTTTTTCGTCCTGCATTTATTGTGCCCCTCTCAGAAATAACTGGCCCCAGCCTGGCCCCCCCAGTCAAATTGGTCTAGAACCGCCACTGCTTTTGAGTGTCATTGTATCTTTCAAAGAACTGGTGATAACTCGTCCCGACGGGGAATCGAACCCGGTTCTCCGTTTTGACAGGCGGCAGAAACCCTTTCATCAGTTTCCGTAGTGTAGTGGTTATCACGTTCGCCTCACACGCGAAAGGTCCCCGGTTCGAGACCGGGCGGAAACAAATGTTTGTCTTGCTTGTCTCCAAATACACAAAATAAAGTAGATAAAAAAAGCAGCATAGATTGAAAAATAGCAATATGTCAAGAAAAGAGATATTATTGATTCACTTCTGCGGGGTAGTGCACCCCGGAAACTATACATTGTGGACTTTAGAAAGAGCCGAGAAATGTAACTTGTATTTCAATTGACATTCATTCCACAATGGTGATTATTTGTGGGTATTTTTTATTACATGGTCCTAGAGTAAAAGTAAGAAATAGCACATAGTTGCCTCCCTCTGAAAATGTGTAACCAACTGTCAGGATTTGTATACAGTCCATGAAGGCAGCAGACAAAGGGACATTGACCGACTGCATTCTTTAAATGGTCTAATTAGAGCCAGGTTGTTCATTTCACATTAAAAAGCATGTTGAGTAAAAATCGTTTGATTTTTGAGTGTTGTATTGGACACAAAAAAAATAGCAATTACGTATGCATTCTATTTCTAGGATATTATCCCCTGTCTAAAAAAGAAAACACAGAAAATGATGTTATTAATGCTTTTTGGGTATCCCTTTTCCCATAAATGCTCATCAATCACTTTGGGTCACATACTAAGGAAAGAGCGCCCCCGAAATACCACTTGTGGCGAGAAATATATTACATCCGTAGTGATAAGAACTACCATAGAGAATGAATGGTAAAAGTGAAGGGAGTTAAGCTTACTGTTGCCTCCTTAGGTCTCAGTTTGACTCCGCTCAGGACGTTCTTTGCCAATCTGCTTTCATTGGAATAAAAATATTTGGATGGGACTCGACTTAGAGCCCAAGATATCATGGTTAGTGAAATGCACAGCATGTAAGTTTAATCTCCGTCAAACACGAAGGTGCTGGCTCTATGGACTTGGAAAGAGGGAAGAAATGTATAGACATTGCTTTTTGCTAATAAACTTTTTTAAGCATCAGTTCATCCTCATGCAGGGCCTGAAACTTTGGAAGTGCCTTTAAAAGTCCGTTTTAAGGGCTCAAAGGGGATGCTTTTTGTAAAGGTGGACCTTTTGACCAGGGGCGGTTTCTAGGGGGGAGGCCAACGGGGGGCAGTGCACCCCTAACACTGACTTTGGACCCCCCTGTGGCCCCCCTGAAAATGAAAAGTTTATGATTAAACGATTTCTTGGCTGACGGAATAGGCGGAACTAACGTTATTTGTCATTCTAGTCGGACCCATTAGAGCACATGTGTCAAACTCAAGGCCCGGGGGCCAAATCAGGCCCTTGGTGGAAAAATCAGGCCCTTGGTGGAAAAATCAGGCCCTTGGTGGAAAAATGTAATCATAAGAAATGACTCGGGAAAAGCTGCAGATAGAGCCATAAGAAATGAATGCAACTGATTATTTAATGTTTAATGTTGTTTTATAGGCAATAAGTTAAGCTTTGTTAGTTCCAGGTTTAATATGTGCAATAAGTTCATTTCAATACGTTTTGCACTCAACGTTGAACCAGTCCGGGCCTCGAGTAGTACCGATTTTTAAATTTTGGCCCACTGTGTATTTGAGTTTGACAGCCCTGCATTAGAGTGTAAAAACTGTAACTATAAGTATCTGAAATAAATATGTGTACTGAAACAAATAGCAATAACTGTATTGCATTGTTTTCTTATGCACAATTACTTCATACGGTCTTTGCCTTTTTCGTCCTGCATTTATTGTGCCCCTCTCAGAAAATAACTGGCCCCAGCCTGGCCCCCCCAGTCAAATTGGTCTAGAACCCGCCACTGCTTTTGAGTGTCATTGTATCTTTCAAAGAACTGGTGATAAACTCGTCCCGACGGGGAATCGAACCCGGTTCTCCGTTTTGACAGGCGGCAGAAACCCTTTCATCAGTTTCCGTAGTGTAGTGGTTATCACGTTCGCCTAACACGCGAAAGGTCCCCGGTTCGAGACCGGGCGGAAACAAATGTTTGTCTTGCTTGTCTCCAAATACACAAAAAAAGTAGATAAAAAAAGCAGCATAGATTGAAAAATAGCAATATGTCAAGAAAAGAGATATTATTGATTCACTTCTGCGGGGTATGCACCCCGGAAACTATACATTGTGGACTTTAGAAAGAGCCGAGAAATGTAACTTGTATTTCAATTGACATTCATTCCACAATGGTGATTATTTGTGGGTATTTTTTATTACATGGTCCTAGAGTAAAAGTAAGAAATAGCACATAGTTGCCTCCCTCTGAAAATGTGTAACCAACTGTCAGGATTTGTATACAGTCCATGAAGGCAGCAGACAAAGGGACATTGACCGACTGCATTCTTTAAATGGTCTAATTAGAGCCAGGTGTTCATTTCACATTAAAAGCATGTTGAGTAAAAATCGTTTGATTTTTGAGTGTTGTATTGGACACACAAAAAAATAGCAATTACGTATGCATTCTATTTCTAGGATTATTATCCCCTGTCTAAAAAAGAAAACACAGAAAAGTGATGTTATTAATGACTTTTTGGGTATCCCTTTTCCCATAAATGCTCATCAATCACTTTGGGTCACATAACTAAGGAAAGAGCGCCCCCGAAATACCACTTGTGGCGAGAAATATATTACATCCGTAGTGATAAGAACTACCATAGAGAATGAATGGTAAAAGTGAAGGGAGTTAAGCCTTACTATTGCCGTGCAAGATCCGTAGGTTTCAGTTTGACTCCGGCTCAGGGCTTTGACAATCTGCTTTCATTTGAATTGAAAGATTGGATCATGGGACTCGATTTTAGAGCCCAAGTTATAATGGCTTGTATTTACACAGCATGTAAGTTTAACATGTGAATGTTAGAATAGTTGATTTGTGCTAAAATAACTATTGGTTGTTTTGTTATCAGTGTCATCCCCATTGCAGGTCCTGAAACATTGCATGCCTCTTACACCATTTAAAAGTAATTTTGATCTTTGAAATGTGTTTTTCTAAGTTGGGCCTTGTGAGTTTCATTGTCTGAAGTGGAGGAAATCTCTCCCCACCGGGAATCGAAACGGCTTGCGTTTGACAGGCGGCAAATCCCTTTCGTCTGTTTCCGTAGTGTAGTGGTTATCACGTTCGCCTCACACGCGAAAGGTCCCCGGTTCGAGACCGGGCGGAAACACATTATGTCTTGATTGTCTCCACGTATAGAAAATAAAAAAGATAAAAGGCTGCACAGATTGAAGAATAACAATATGTAGAGGAAAGGAAAACGATTCATTCACATCTGGGGGCTAACCATCCTGCAAACAACACGTCGTGGACTTCAGAAAGAGCGGAGAAATGTAACTTGTATTTCAATTGACATTCATTCCACAATGGTGAGTATTTGTGGTGGTTTCTTATTATGGTTCTAGAGTCAAAGTAAGAATAGCCTACAGTGGCATCCCTCTGAACATGTGTAACCAACTGTTAAAATAGCAATTACGTATGAATTATATTTATAGGATTATTACCCACTATCTAAAAAATAAAACATAGAAAAGTTATGTTATTAATGACATTTTGGGTATCCCTTTTCCCATAAATGCTCATCATCAGTCACTTAGGGTCACATTACAAAGGAAAGAGCACCCCCTTGTGGCCAGAAAATATTACATCCGTAGTGATAAGAACTACCATAGAGAATGAATGGTAAAAGTTAAGGGAGTTAAGCCTTACTGTTGCCATCCTTAGGTCTCAGTTTGACTCCGGCTCAGGACGTTCTTTGCCAATCTGCTTTCATTGGAATAAAAATATTTGGATGGGACTCGACTTTAGAGCCCAAGATATCATGGTTAGTGAAATGCACAGCATGTAAGTTTAATATCCGTCAAACACGAAGGTGCTGGCTGAATATGGACTTTGGAAAGAGGGAAGAAATGTATAGAACATTGCTTTTTGCTAAATAAACTTTTTTTAAGCATCAGTTTCATCCTCAATGCAGGGCCTGAAACGTTGGAAGTGCCTTTAAAAGTCCGTTTTAGGGCTCAAAGGGTGTGCTTTTTTTAAAGGTGGACCTTTTGACCAGGGGCGGTTCTAGGGGGGAGGCCAACGGGGGGCAGTGCAGCCCTAACACTGACTTTGGACCCCCTGTGGCCCCCCTGAAAATGAAAGTTTATGATTAAACGATTTCTTGGCTGACGGAATAGGCGGAACTAACGTTATTTGTCATTCTAGTCGGACCCATTAGAGCACATGTGTCAAACTCAAGGCCCGGGGGCCAAATCAGGCCCTTGGTGGAAAAATCAGGCCCTTGGTGGAAAAATGTAATCATAAGAAATGACTCGGGAAAAGCTGCAGATAGAGCCATAAGAAATGAATGCAACTGATTATTTAATGTTTAATGTTGTTTTTATAGGCAATAAGTTAAGCTTTGTTAGTTCCAGGTTTAATATGTGCAATAAGTTCATTTCAATACGTTTTGCAATCAACATTGAACCAGTCCGGGCCTCGAGTAGTACCGATTTTTAAATTTTGGCCCACTGTGTATTTGAGTTTGACAGCCCTGCATTAGAGTGTAAAAACTGTAACTATAAGTATCTGAAATAAATATGTGTACTGAAACAAATAGCAATAACTGTATTGCATTGTTTTCTTATGCACAATTACTTCATACGGTCTTTGCCTTTTTCGTCCTGCATTTATTGTGCCCCTCTCAGAAAATAACTGGCCCCAGCCTGGCCCCCCCAGTCAAATTGGTCTAGAACCCGCCACTGCTTTGAGTGTCATTGTATCTTTCAAAGAACTGGTGATAAACTCGTCCCGACGGGGAATCGAACCCGGTTCTCCGTTTTGACAGGCGGCAGAAACCCTTTCATCAGTTTCCGTAGTGTAGTGGTTATCACGTTCGCCTAACACGCGAAAGGTCCCCGGTTCGAGACCGGGCGGAAACAAATGTTTGTCTTGCTTGTCTCCAAATACACAAAATAAAGTAGATAAAAAAAGCAGCATAGATTGAAAAATAGCAATATGTCAAGAAAAGAGATATTATCGATTCACTTCTGCGGGGTAGTGCACCCCGGAAACTATACATTGTGGACTTTAGAAAGAGCCGAGAAATGTAACTTGTATTTCAATTGACATTCATTCCACAATGGTGATTATTTGTGGGTATTTTTTATTACATGGTCCTAGAGTAAAAGTAAGAAATAGCACATAGTTGCCTCCCTCTGAAAATGTGTAACCAACTGTCAGGATTTGTATACAGTCCATGAAGGCAGCAGACAAAGGGACATTGACCGACTGCATTCTTTAAATGGTCTAATTAGAGCCAGGTGTTCATTTCACATTAAAAGCATGTTGAGTAAAAATCGTTTGATTTTTGAGTGTTGTATTGGACACAAAAAAAATAGCAATTACGTATGCATTCTATTTCTAGGATTATTATCCCCTGTCTAAAAAAGAAAACACAGAAAAGTGATGTTATTAATGACTTTTTGGGTATCCCTTTTCCCATAAATGCTCATCAATCACTTTGGGTCACATAACTAAGGAAAGAGCGCCCCCGAAATACCACTTGTGGCGAGAAATATATTACATCCGTAGTGATAAGAACTACCATAGAGAATGAATGGTAAAAGTGAAGGGAGTTAAGCCTTACTATTGCCGTGCAAGATCCGTAGGTTTCAGTTTGACTCCGGCTCAGGGCTTTGACAATCTGCTTTCATTTGAATTGAAAGATTTGGATCATGGGACTCGATTTTAGAGCCCAAGTTATAATGGCTTGTATTTACACAGCATGTAAGTTTAACATGTGAATGTTAGAATAGTTGATTTGCTAAAATAACTATTGGTTGTTTTGTTATCAGTGTCATCCCCATTGCAGGTCCTGAAACATTGCATGCCTCTTACACCATTTAAAAGTAATTTTGATCTTTGAAATGTGTTTTTCTAAGTTGGGCCTTGTGAGTTTCATTGTCTGAAGTGGAGGAAAACTCTCGTCCCGACCGGGAATCGAAACGGCTCTGCGTTTGACAGGCGGCAAATCCCTTTCGTCTGTTTCCGTAGTGTAGTGGTTATCACGTTCGCCTCACACGCGAAAGGTCCCGGTTCGAGACCGGGCGGAAACACATTATGTCTTGATTGTCTCCACGTATAGAAAATAAAAAAGATAAAAAAGGCTGCACAGATTGAAGAATAACAATATGTAGAGGAAAGGAAAACGATTCATTCACATCTGGGGGCTAACCATCCTGCAAACAACACGTCGTGGACTTCAGAAAGAGCGGAGAAATGTAACTTGTATTTCAATTGACATTCATTCCACAATGGTGAGTATTTGTGGTGGTTTCTTATTATGGTTCTAGAGTCAAAGTAAGACATAGCCTACAGTGGCATCCCTCTGAACATGTGTAACCAACTGTTAAAATAGCAATTACGTATGAATTATATTTATAGGATTATTACCACTATCTAAAAAATAAAACATAGAAAAGTTATGTTATTAATGACATTTTGGGTATCCCTTTTCCCATAAATGCTCATCATCAGTCACTTAGGGTCACATTACAAAGGAAAGAGCACCCCCTTGTGGCCAGAAATATATTACATCCGTAGTGATAAGAACTACCATAGAGAATGAATGGTAAAAGTTAAGGGAGTTAAGCCTTACTGTTGCCATCCTTAGGTCTCAGTTTGACTCCGGCTCAGGACGTTCTTTGCCAATCTGCTTTCATTGGAATAAAATATTTGGATGGGACTCGACTTTAGAGCCCAAGATATCATGGTTAGTGAAATGCACAGCATGTAAGTTTAATATCCGTCAAACACGAAGGTGCTGGCTGAAAGCTATGGACTTTGGAAAGAGGGAAGAAATGTATAGACACATTGCTTTTTGCTAAATACACTTTTTTTAAGCATCAGTTTCATCCTCAATGCAGGGCCTGAAACGTTGGAAGTGCCTTTAAAAGTCCGTTTTAGGGCTCAAAGGGTGTGCTTTTTTTAAAGGTGGACCTTTTGACCAGGGGCGGTTCTAGGGGGGAGGCCAACGGGGGGCAGTGCACCCCTAACACTGACTTTGGACCCCCCTGTGGCCCCCTGAAAATGAAAAGTTTATGATTAAACGATTTCTTGGCTGACGGAATAGGCGGAACTAACGTTATTTGTCATTCTAGTCGGACCCATTAGAGCACATGTGTCAAACTCAAGGCCCGGGGGCCAAATCAGGCCCTTGGTGGAAAAATCAGGCCCTTGGTGGAAAAATGTAATCATAAGAAATGACTCGGGAAAAGCTGCAGATAGAGCCATAAGAAATGAATGCAACTGATTATTAATGTTTAATGTTGCTTTTATAGGCAATAAGTTAAGCTTTGTTAGTTCCAGGTTTAATATGTGCAATAAGTTCATTTCAATACGTTTTGCACTCAACGTTGAACCAGTCCGGGCCTCGAGTAGTACCGATTTTTAAATTTTGGCCCACTGTGTATTTGAGTTTGACAGCCCTGCATTAGAGTGTAAAAACTGTAACTATAAGTATCTGAAATAAATATGTGTACTGAAACAAATAGCAATAACTGTATTGCATTGTTTTCTTATGCACAATTACTTCATACGGTCTTTGCCTTTTTCGTCTGCATTATTGTGCCCCTCTCAGAAAATAACTGGCCCCAGCCTGGCCCCCCCAGTCAAATTGGTCTAGAACCCGCCACTGCTTTTGAGTGTCATTGTATCTTTCAAAGAACTGGTGATAAACTCGTCCCGACGGGGAATCGAACCCGGTTCTCCGTTTTGACAGGCGGCAGAAACCCTTTCATCAGTTTCCGTAGTGTAGTGGTTATCACGTTCGCCTCACACGCGAAAGGTCCCCGGTTCGAGACCGGGCGGAAACAATGTTTGTCTTGCTTGTCTCCAAATACACAAATAAAGTAGATAAAAAAGCAGCATATATTGAAAAATAGCAATATGTCAAGAAAAGATATTATTGATTCACTTCTGCGGGTAGTGCACCCCGGAAACTATACATTGTGGACTTTAGAAAGAGCCGAGAAATGTAACTTGTATTTCAATTGACATTCATTCCACAATGGTGATTATTTGTGGGTATTTTTATTACATGGTCTAGAGTAAAAGTAAGAAATAGCACATAGTTGCCTCCCTCTGAAAATGTGTAACCAACTGTCAGGATTTGTATACAGTCCATGAAGGCAGCAGACAAAGGGACATTGACCGACTGCATTCTTTAAATGGTCTAATTAGAGCCAGGTGTTCATTTCACATTAAAAGCATGTTGAGTAAAAATCGTTTGATTTTTGAGTGTTGTATTGGACACAAAAAAATAGCAATTACGTATGCATTCTTTTCTAGGATTATTATCCCCTGTCTAAAAAAGAAAACACAGAAAAGTGATGTTATTAATGACTTTTTGGGTATCCCTTTTCCCATAAATGCTCATCAATCACTTTGGGTCACATAACTAAGGAAAGAGCGCCCCCGAAATACCACTTGTGGCGAGAAATATATTACATCCGTAGTGATAAGAACTACCATAGAGAATGAATGGTAAAAGTGAAGGAGTTAAGCCTTACTGTTGCCATCCTTAGGTCTCAGTTTGACTCCGGCTCAGGACGTTCTTTGCCAATCTGCTTTCATTGGAATAAAAATATTTGGATGGGACTCGACTTTAGAGCCCAAGATATCATGGTTAGTGAAATGCACAGCATTAAGTTTAATATCCGTCAAACACGAAGGTGCTGGCTCTATGGACTTTGGAAAGAGGGAAGAAATGTATAGACACATTGCTTTTTGCTAAATAAACTTTTTTTAAGCATCAGTTTCATCCTCAATGCAGGGCCTGAAACTTTGGAAGTGCCTTTAAAAGTCCGTTTTAGGGCTCAAAGGGGATGCTTTTTGTAAAGGTGGACCTTTTGACCAGGGGCGGTTCTAGGGGGGAGGCCAACGGGGGGCAGTGCACCCCTAACACTGACTTTGGACCCCCCTGTGGCCCCCCTGAAAATGAAAAGTTTATGGTTAAACGATTTCTTGGCTGACGGAATAGGCGGAACTAACGTTACTTGTCATTCTAGTCGGAGCCATTAGAGCACATGTGTCAAACTCAAGGCCCGGGGCCAATCAGGCCCTTGGTGGAAAAATCAGGCCCTTGGTGGAAAATCAGGCCCTTGGTGGAAAATGTAATCATAAGAAATGACTCGGGAAAAGCTGCAGATAGAGCCATAAGAAATGAATGCAACTGATTATTTAATGTTTAATGTTGCTTTTATAGGCAATAAGTTAAGCTTTGTTAGTTCCAGGTTTAATATGTGCAATAAGTTCATTTCAATACGTTTTGCACTCAACGTTGAACCAGTCCGGGCCTCGAGTAGTACCGATTTTTAAATTTTGGCCCACTGTGTATTTGAGTTTGACAGCCCTGCATTAGAGTGTAAAAACTGTAACTATAAGTATCTGAAATAAATATGTGTACTGAAACAAATAGCAATAACTGTATTGCATTGTTTTCTTATGCACAATTACTTCATACGGTCTTTGCCTTTTTCGTTCTGCACTTATTGTGCCCCTCTCAGAAAATAACTGGCCCCAGCCTGGCCCCCCCAGTCAAATTGGTCTAGAACCCGCCACTGCTTTTGAGTGTCATTGTATCTTTCAAAGAACTGGTGATAAACTCGTCCCGACGGGGAATCGAACCCGGTTCTCCGTTTTGACAGGCGGCAGAAACCCTTTCATCAGTTTCCGTAGTGTAGTGGTTATCACGTTCGCCTCACACGCGAAAGGTCCCCGGTTCGAGACCGGGCGGAAACAAATGTTTGTCTTGCTTGTCTCCAAATACACAAAATAAAGTAGATAAAAAAGCAGCATAGATTGAAAAATAGCAATATGTCAAGAAAGAGATATTATTGATTCACTTCTGCGGGGTAGTGCACCCCGGAAACTATACATTGTGGACTTTAGAAAGAGCCGAGAAATGTAACTTGTATTTCAATTGACATTCATTCCACAATGGTGATTATTTGTGGGTATTTTTTATTACATGGTCCTAGAGTAAAAGTAAGAAATAGCACATAGTTGCCTCCCTCTGAAAATGTGTAACCAACTGTCAGGATTTGTATACAGTCCATGAAGGCAGCAGACAAGGGACATTGACCGACTGCATTCTTTAAATGGTCTAATTAGAGCCAGGTGTTCATTTCACATTAAAACATGTTGAGTAAAAATCGTTTGATTTTGAGTGTTGTATTGGACACACAAAAAAATAGCAATTACATATGCATTCTATTTCTAGGATTATTATCCCCTGTCTAAAAAAGAAAACACAGAAAAGTGATGTTATTAATGACTTTTTGGGTATCCCTTTTCCCATAAATGCTCATCAATCACTTTGGGTCACATAACTAAGGAAAGAGCGCCCCCGAAATACCACTTGTGGCGAGAAATATATTACATCCGTAGTCATAAGAACTACCATAGAGAATGAATGGTAAAAGTGAAGGGTTAAGCCTTACTATTGCCGTGCAAGATCCGTAGGTTTCAGTTTGACTCCGGCTCAGGGCTTTGACAATCTGCTTTCATTTGAATTGAAAGATTTGGATCATGGGACTCGATTTTAGAGCCCAAGTTATAATGGCTTGTATTTACACAGCATGTAAGTTTAACATGTGAATGTTAGAATAGTTGATTTGTGCTAAAATAACTATTGGTTGTTTTGTTATCAGTGTCATCCCCATTGCAGGTCCTGAAACATTGCATGCCTCTTACACCATTTAAAAGTAATTTTGATCTTTGAAATGTGTTTTTCTAAGTTGGGCCTTGTGAGTTTCATTGTCTGAAGTGGAGGAAATCTCTCGTCCCGACCGGGAATCAAACACGGCTGTGGCGTTTGACAGGCGGCAAATCCCTTTCGTCTGTTTCCGTAGTGTAGTGGTTATCACGTTCGCCTCACACGCGAAAGGTCCCCGGTTCGAGACCGGGCGGAAACACATCATGTCTTGATTGTCTCCACGTATAGAAAATAAAAAAGATAGAAAAGGCTGCACAGATTGAAGAATAACAATATGTAGAGGAAAGGAAAACGATTCATTGACATCTGGGGGCTAACCATCCTGCAAACAACACGTCGTGGACTTCAGAAAGAGCGGAGAAATGTAACTTGTATTTCAATTGACATTGATTCCACAATGGTGAGTATTTGTGGTGGTTTCTTATTATGGTTCTAGAGTCAAAGTAAGAAATAGCCTACAGTGGCATCCCTCTGAACATGTGTAACCAA
>CM062279.1:27811135-27849521 GCA_031216635.1 Dissostichus eleginoides | reverse complement strand
CCCCCTCATCCATCTTTCATCTGCCTTTAGACTACAGTTTGGGAAGATTTACCTGTTGGTAACTAATTGTCTGTGAAGTGACGAAAGCAGTACTTGTGTGTCTGTTTAATAACAAGATCCTGTAGAAAAGTCCGATTTTTTAGCACAAAACTGTGTGGTAGATGGACCATTTGAATATACTGGTTGTGTCGTGACGAGGGGGGAAACTGAGCTTTGTGTGGATACTGACAAAACTTTCTTGAATAAAAATAACATAATACACTTATGTTTCTGCACTTACTTCCCCTGCAGTGATTTTCTAACTATGCACAGTTTCTCTCCTGCCACTCTTTCCACATCTTAAAGAAAGAAGGAAATTATATTCTGGCATTTTGAAGCACGTTACCCAACACACATATGGCTATATTCATTTTCTTCTTTTAAAACTGAAAGGCATCAGCTTTCAAAAGACTTTACAGGCATGTATACCTGACAGACAGCAGCTATTTGATCAGGTGGCAGAATAAAAAGGGGCCTACTATTATTTCTTTCTCAAACAAAAACTAATGACTGTGTATGTATGAATACGTCATAAACCATAATGGACACACACACACACACACAACAAAACACACACTCAGAAGTGTACAGACAGCATAACACATGAATCACTCTGGGACAAAACATCTTTTGTTGCAGGCTGATGTGTACTTTGTAAGGATCATATATATTTACTCTATAGGGGGCTTTAAGTCTCTTTGACTCCATGAACACGCAGCAGGAACATGTATTAACCCCTTATCTTGTTACTGCTGATTCTCCATATAGGTAACGTTATAACAACTTTAGAATAAAGACGAAAAGTCAAAAGGAAGTTTATTCAAAGAGGAGCCAATCAAAAAAAGAGAACTATTTTGCTTTACTTCAAGAAAAAACGTATTAAAATATTCTAAAATGCTTTTGTTCAATTATAACTACTATATTTCCCTAAATCTTAAGTCTCTTTACATTTCAAATTAGGGCATTTAACTGATGGTCTTACTCTGGCCGACTAAAGAATAGGTCGAACATTTCTTTGACATAATTACATTTCCTAAAAAAATCAAAATCTGTTGGTAAAATAAAAGTTTCCACGCACTCTTAAACGTCTTCAGATGTTCAAACCACTTGTAATGCATACCCTAAATGACTCTACACCGTCTGGTATAAAACATCAGAGCATGATAAAATCATTTTTTAACATCTCTGCCTGCTTTTAATGAGTCAAAGAGCAAACAACTCCAGGCTCTCCTGGACGCCCATAAACTGTTTGTAGACCTCTTAGCTTTATCAGCTCCGTTAGTGTTTGTGAAGAGGGCTGGAGGGTTCCTTAATCAGGCTGATAGCACTTTACACACACATGTACACACACACCCACATGCAACTTTCTGATACTATCGCCTTAAGGGAAACAAAAAGACATAAATCTGAATCATTGAGTTGAAATAGACATTAATTGTGTGGATGGTTCACCACATGACAGGGTGTTGATAAAACACGTAGATAAATGCTGCTGTAAAGAATGATGACATGCATGAAGAAATACGTCTTTTGGCTGTTTCACAGAAGAGTATGAATGCACACACGGGTACACACTAGCAGAAAGGATTAGAAGATGGATTTACAGAGGAGTTGCTGCCAACATACTTTTCTCTTTAAGCAAACACGAACTAGTTTCAGCTTCTCAGTGTGTGGATTATCTGTTTTAGAGTCTGCTAAACTAAATGTGTTTGGGTTTTGGGACAGTGATATATCTTTTCTGATATATATTTATATTGAAAAACATTCCTAACCTAGACACCATTGGTGCCTGCATTTGCCTTTAAATATTAAATCACGTACTAATGTGAACTTAAAGATTGAATTATATTTTATCCGTAGGTCTGTCCATGACTGTTAGGCAATACGAAAATCAACTTTAAGCCAATGTAAAGAGTCTACAATGTGGGTGATGTTATCTTTTATATTTGCTGTGGAAAGGAGACTGGCTGCAGCATGTATGGTTTGAAGGTGTGAACAGGCTTTAAAACTCAAGATGGCAAACAGTGAGCTGCATTAATCACTGCTGGGAAAGATAAGGCATGAATAGCTTTGCACAAGTAAGAGAATTGGGAAAAAAACATTCATTTTTAAGCAAACAGCACCAGACTACCTTGATCCTGCCTACTTTCTATAGCATAGATTAGAGTCAAATATAGGCTTAAAATAGGTTGTCAGTTTTCAAATGTCAATATAAACGCGAGTTCAGGGAGCAGATGTATACTTTATATACATTTTTGCAAGAAAACAATAGTGTGGACAAAATCAAGGGGACCTAGGACCGAGCCTTGAGGTATTCCACAGCTTAAGTTACAGACTGACCCTTAACAACAATGAGGTTTCTGTTTTAGAGATAAGAATGAAGATCTAAAGTAAGAGAAAGTTAAGATCAGAAAACAAAATATGTTCTTGGATGAGGCCCCACTGTTTCTGAACATGTTAAACTTATGAGTCATCCTGAACTGAATGAAAACAACAGAATAGGCAAGCCTGGTTTTGCAAGTTGGAAAGTGAAGCCTCTTAGTGAGATTCAGAGTGACCAGGAGGAGTAAACCAGGGCGTTCACGTTTTGCACAATCCGTAAACACGAGGCAGTTTTATACACGTTTTCATACCGACTGTCTACACGTGGTGAAATTGACATTCAATCTTAGAAGTTGCATTGAGACATAACTCTATTTTGTGAATCAAAAGCCAATTGGATATCCTTGAAACTGTTGCACATTTCAACTCAGTGGTGGTCAGTCCCTAAGATACATTCAATGAGCAACAAAAAGAAGAACACTAGTTCAGACACATGCCTTCAGGGAACAGTGGACAGTTAGCTTACAAGTTAATACAACATTTCTCCTCCGGGCATAAATAATTTTACAGCTGTGCACTGACCACAGAATGATTCAACCACTGACAATGTGGTGCGTCAAAGACAAAGTCAGACTGTTTGCGTGAAATTGTCGATACACTCCTAAATTGTCTCTTACTGCTCTCTTGTATTGTTCTCACTTCATATTTTACAGTCTGTTTGTCTTTTGTGTTGCTGTATCCTGCTGCAACAACTGAACTTCCCCCAAAGGGATCCATAAAGTTTCCCCTTATCTATTTATGACCATAGAACGATCTGTTTCTATTTGCACATTCATTCATTTGTTTCTCTCTGCAGCTTTTATCGCATGAGTAAATCTCTAAAATCCAGGTCTGAGGCTTCTGGGAAACCCACAGGTTTCATGTTACAGAAGGGAATCACATCGAAACCAGCCTTCCCCCATTCTGCAAACCCCCTCCTTCCTCCTATTGCATCCTCTGAAAAGAGACCGAAAAGCAGGAGTAACTGGTTTGGCCTTTTGCTTTAACAGCACGTCTTCCCTCTTGGTCTCCTCCTTCCTTCATCCTCCCCTCCTCCCTCCCTTCTTTGTTCTACCTCTCTTGGGATCTCAGAGGACAGGTATGAGCATGTATAAACACAACGGAGAGAAAACAAAAAACTCTTGAGCAAACCAAATGTTGCTTCTATGATGTTTTTCCTCTTCATTGTGTTCTTTACCTCTATTATAGTGACTGGGTGTATCGAAACTGGCGTCGGGACAAAATATGCAGTATAAAAATAAATAAGCTGAAGCCAAATGAGTTAAATGGTCACGTTGGAAAGCTTGTGAGTTAACCGTCGCTGGTTTGAATCCTGGGATAAGTTTGCATATGTGGACAGAAAAGCTAAATAAATACAACGCATGTGTACATTTGTGCAAAAACACAACTGGATGAAGACCCCACAAAATACACACACTTTGGACAAAAGTTTCATGAAGTTGCATTGTGCACAAGAATGCTTGTTTTTCCTCTCCATATAACAGAGTAAAGTTGTATTTTTTACTATTTTATATCAGACAGACATCTGTCATTGACTAATTCTCTTAATGGCAAAACCAGTCAGCTGTTAGCACTGCTGGGCAGTGGCGTAACTATCGATGGTGCAGCCAGTGCAACGCACCGGGGCCCAGAGCCGGCCAGGGGCCCATGCATTTTTTTAATATATATACATATATATTTTTTTGTGGGGCCCCAATGGCATTGACCGGTTCACGCAGTCTTCAAAGTAACCAAGCAAACTAAATTAATTTGTAATTTGTCTGTCCAATGACAATACTGTAGCTAGCAGCAGCAAGTTCGGCAGCATTATAACAAATGTAATAGCTTGCATTCATAATGTCCAGCAAACCAAAGCACAAGAGCGGTGCTCAAAAGAGAAAGGACAAGAGAGAGTGTATGTCCGTGCGTGTGTGAGCGCATCAGCGTGAGCTTATGTTTGGGGCGATGGGGGCCCCAAAACAATATTTGCACCGGGGCCAATCACAACCTTGTTACGCCACTGCTGCTGGGTAGGTGAGTACAAATACAAATTTGCCAGATTATCCCCGACTGTGTTTAATGGAGCTTTGTGCTAATTCATGCATAACGCTGAAGGAGCCCTGCAACAAGTTATTGGCATTAGCTGCTTCAATTTCTGCTTCAAAGTCAGTGGCTTATTACAATTTGCTAAAAAAGGTCACTTTCCTCTATTGTCTCTGACTGAAGTGCATGCAGATAAAGACAGTGATGTGCAATGTGATGTCATCTTGTGTCAAGTTAAATCCACAGGAGTGTTTTCTTACCTGTGTGCGTCCTTTGGTGAGCCTTCAGATGGGAGCTCTTTGTGTAAACTTTGGTGCAGCCTGGAAATAAATCACAGAGAGCGTTAGATGGATGAGCCCGGCTGACTGCGGAACATGTGCTCACCTGACGCTAAGTTTAACCTGGCCATAAAGCTGTTAACAAGCAGAGAAAGTGCTGTTTTTGAGTTCTCACCTGTGACACAGTGGGAATGGTACTAAACACAGGAAAACTCTTCTTTGGTAAGCGAACCCAGAAGGACCATTTCAAACAATTGCCCTCCAGGCTGAATCAATGTTTTTCCAGTGGGTTTTAAAGAATGTTGGCAACCCAGTTATGGTTTTTACTGAAAGATTTGCAGATGTGTTTTTGCTTATTTCCACAACAGGGACATTGGTTGAAAGCAATCCGAACCAACTTGCTGAAGAGATAGTGTTGTGACTTGCTTTCATTTGTTTATTTTTTTGTGTGAAGTAAGCCTTTAAAAAGTCCGGGCTGGTTTAGTATCTTCACTTTTAACTTGCAAAAGTAAAAATACAGCATGTAAATACGAGTATACTGCCAATACAGTCAGATATCTCACTTTTGTAGACAACTGGTAGAATGACCTGGTTGCTAACAACGTACATTTCCCTCTGTGGGACTAATAAAGGCATTCTGATTCTGAGTCTGAATCACATGCCAACAAGGGAGACATACTATCTCACTCCATAAAATGTATTTATTAATTAATTAATTAGTTTATTCCACACATGGCAGTTATTTTAAAACAAAGCATGTACACTTATACTGTTTTTTTTTTATAGCGCCTGGTGGAAAATAGGGACAATTGTGTTAGAGTGAACATTTTCTTTGGACTAAAACCGACCTTGGAAGTCACAGAAGTGGATCCTCCTCTTCTCCAGCTCCGGGTTGTTCCGCCTGTTGTATTTGGGGCCCGTCAGGACCCCCTGGCCGTGTGTCATCAGCATGGCGTGTGGAGACAGCCCCGTCACCTTCATCCCTCCCAGGCGCTGCTGGTAGGCCAGGTGGAGCTGCGGCGCTAAACTCAGCAGCTCCGCCTGATTGTCTGGACTCCCCGGCTGAGAGTTGGGGGGGACGGGGGCAGGCTGTGTGGCGCTGTGTGTGACGGAGAGGCGTGGTAATAACCATGATGCTGCTGTACCTGGTGCTCAGCCATCATGTAGTTGCCGTTGTTTGTCTGCAATGCGACGTTGCCAAGGTTCAGCATGGTCCTGCCGCTCGCTGAGGCGTGTGTTGACGGGCTGCTGTGGGACAGAGTCATGGTGAGGTCCCCACAGCTGGATAAAGGCATGTGGTAGACCTGCGACTGAGGGGCCGGGGGGCCGATGTGGAGCTCCGTGTCCATATTTTGCTGGTGCTGATGCTGGTGCTGGTGCTGTTGCTGGGCTGTTGCTGGTGCTGGTGCTGGTGCTGGTGGTGGTGCTGTTGGGACGATGTGGACACATTCACTACCCCTGAGCTCATGTCTGGTTTGATGAAGACGTTGTTGACGACAGGCGGCACGCTGAACACGGAGGTGAAGTCGGGCAGGGCCTGGGTGCTGGAGGAGGTGATGGAGCAGGGCACCTCCAGCCCGGGCTCCGTCTTGATCTGCTGCACCGACAGAGTCTTGTTGTTGGGCCGGTAGAGGCCTGTGCGGAGGTGGGTGGTGTTGGGGAGGATGACGTTGATGTTGAGGCTGTAAGGGGTCACACTTTTGTCGTCCGAGAAGAACTCGTCGACCAAGGAGGCGCTGCCTCGTCGGTGCTTCCTGTCCACGGTGTCGATCAGGTTACTCAGCAGAGGACCGTTGACCTCCGGCAGATATTTGTCCAACTCTAATCGAATCTGAGAAGAAACAGAAGACAGAGAAACATTAGAGGAGGAGTTCAACATGTGTAGCAAAACTGCAACTCACTACAACCCTCGGGTGGATGGATACCTGGTTTCATAAGTAGTTATTTTATACAACCTGCTCTTCACTAAGTAATTCTCCCAGATTTCTTTGCATGCATATGCTTTACACCTGAGAATGTACCTGTCAGAAAGCGAGCCCACCGCCATTTAAACAGAACAACCCTAGCAAACTAGTTTACGAACACTGAGGTGCGTCCAAGAACTGGTATTAAAAGAAAACTAAGAAGGGTCATTTACACGAAACCCTACCAAAAATGTTAAACTCGAGAGACAATAGAATTTGGAACTTCTTTCTATAAATGCGGACACAAAAATGATCAGACAAATTCAAACAACTGTATAAAATGCTGCACCATATCTGCCAGAGTTTGTGGGTTTTATCTCTTGTAAAGCATTTCCTGTTAAAATCCTGGATATCATGCTGGGTAAAACAAATGGGGCGAAGCCTGCGAGCTAGTTCAGGCAGTCAACTCGAGCACCAATGATACATTAACACGTGACGCACCTCGTCCCTCTTACAACCAACCAAACACATTCTCCTAAACATGCCGCTCTATTTAAGCTGCCAGGTCTGCCTGCCTCTGCCTCGCTATGCTGCTGCTGTGTTCACTTGCTACTGCTGCGTTCATGTTCCTGCTGCTGTGTTTCATGTTGCTGCTGCTCGCCTGCCCCCCCACCACCCCACCACCACCCCAGCTCCACCCCAGCTTCCACTCCAGCTCCACCCCAGCTTCCACTCCAGCTTCCACCCCAGCTCCACCCCAGCTCCACCCCCCACCACCCCAGCTCCACCCCAGCTTCCACCCCAGCTTCCACCCAGCTCCACCCCCCCACACCCCAGCTCCACCCCAGCTTCCACCCCAGCTTCCACCCCAGCTCCACCCCAGCTCCACCCCAGCTTCCACCCAGCTCCACCCCAGCTCCACCCCAGCTCCACCCCAGCTTCCACCCCAGCTTCCACCAGCTCCACCCCAGCTCCACCCCAGCTTCCACCCCAGCTCCACCCCAGCTTCCACCCCAGCTCCACCCCAGCTCCACCCCAGCTCCACCAGTTTCCACCCCAGCTTCCACCCCAGCTCCACCCCAGCTCCACCCCAGCTCCACCCCAGCTCCACCCCAGCTCCACCCCAGCTTCCACCCCAGCTCCACCCCAGCTTCCACCCCAGCTCCACCCCAGCTTCCACCCCAGCTTCCACCCCAGCTCCACCCCAGCTTCCACCCCAGCTCCACCCCAGCTCCACCCCAGCTTCCACCCCAGCTTCCACCCCAGCTTCCACCTGTAGGCTCGGGGGATAGTTATCTAATCATCACTCAATGTTCTTTGTAAATCTTTGGAGTGATGAGGCCCGAACCTAGACGCCAAACTCAAACTATATACTGCTTCTAATAAACATATTAAGAAACACGTGAGTTGTCCGACTGAACTAAAGGCTTCCTTAAAACTCTGTGGAATCATTCCCTACGGCTCCTATTTGGCGCGGTATTTGTTTAGGATCAACATGGACAGAGTATTTGTTGAACTGATGTAATTAATGAGCTGCAGATGGTGATAAGGAGGCTTTGACATGGCTCAGTTCCACCCAGTCCAGTAATCTATAGATACACAGTATAGGTGAAGAGGAGGAAGTAGTAGAGGAATTACAAAAGAATAAACACTTTTAAGAAATGATAAAGAAAATGTTAAGAAAAGCTGATACCAAGACTTCCTCCTCCTTTCTTCACATGCTTGTTTCTCAGTCCAGTTTTGACTAACAAATCAGTTCAGAATTGGGTTCATTTGCAAAGAAACCAAAAAACACAACACGTTTATTTTGTGTTTCACTCATAGATTTAAAAGATAAATAAACAGTCCGGTAGCTGCCGACTATAAAACCGATTTTTATTCTTCACATAAACACACTATTATCTAACAGTCTCACTATTACGCACAAAACATTTCGGTATTCATTTTAAAGGTGGCTCCAGCTATTTCTGTACACCACATAAAACTGAACAGTACAAAAAGCTAAATCTGAAGACAGCTGTTGTTGTTTTATGATGTTTCTGGGGAGATGCAACTGTCAAACATATCTGATCAGATCTGCTTTTGTTACATGTGATAAAGGTGTGGAAACACTGCATTTGTGGATATACAGAGAGAAGTTTCTTTAAGCAACAAGTCTAGACAGGTTGAGGAGGGTATGGGGAGATAGATAGCAGGTATTTAAGGTATTATCTGATCTTCATCCTGATTAACTAGTGTGTGTGTGTGTGTGTGTGTGTGTGTGTGTGTGTGTGTGTGTGTGTGTGTGTCATTCAGAGTCTATGAAGCAGAGCATCTCTCCTTTAGAGGTGCACAAACCGTTAAATTAAGGATCTCTTCTGCAGACCACACACATTAACACACCCACACAAGTAGGCAATCTTACGAACGCACACTCATCTGCACGCAAGAACACAAACAGAGTTCCCTCCATGGGTGTGGCAGACGGAGGGGATTTGAAGCGTGAAAAAAGCAACCAGTCAAACCAAAACAAAAGGCTGAAGGCATGACAACGACGCAGCGAAACTTAAACACTGTCAGGTAAAAATAGACCTGCCAGACAATGTGATCCTCCATGCGACAGCTGATACACGGCAGTGAAGACAGGATGAGGAAATGGAGGGAGAGCAAAGCAAAGAGAGAAGGAAGAAAGATGGCAGCTAATAATGAAACGGGCTCATGTTTGAATGCAGCGGCTGATGTGATCGGGATTTAGATCATGAGGAAGGAACATTTGATGCTGCTCCAGTCATGAAACTTATCATTTTGCATGTCAGTTGTGTACAATGCATGTTTAATACAGGGCTTACTTTGAGGCCACTGTTGCAAAAACCTATTTTTTACCTTGCTAAAATAACAGAACAGTTATCAAAAGAACTATAAACAAATGGTATTGCTTATTACTGAAAATGATCTTAATGATTAGATTGTTTTAGTCCTTGATAAAAAGGAAGTGTGTAAGTAAAAATATGTATGCAACTGTATGTATGATACTTGCCTATAACAATACAATGTTCTTATTGTATTTTTTATAAATCATCAGCAACACCCAAAACCTCAAAACTATTAAATGATGCTGATTTTGAAGTAGGCAAATCATTAAATCAATTAGGTGTAAACCCACTGACCTGATCGACCCTTAATTAAGAAGCAGATTGAGTTTCTAAGTTATCTGACCATCAAGAAACCCTAACACCGAGTGAACAGTGGAGTCCTGATTTTGGGACAAATGACCCGCCGAGGTGCTGAAGTGTTCGAGGTCGAGTCGAGCAGCAGAGAGTTCCTGTTTCAAAACCTCATTGTGCAGCACAGCTCCAAGTGCCAGCACCGTCAACACACACACTCAAAACACATCCCTCCAGTAATAATCTGCTGATACATTTCCATACACACACACACACACCTTGGAAGGTTATTGCTCTTTTCATATGTGTGTGTTCAAATACTGTGTGTATTTTTGTGGAGGACATGTCATATGATTTAATTGTTAGCTCAATACTTTCACTTTAGGTGCCTTTTAGAGTTTGAATGTAATATCAATGTTAGTCAGTTCATTAAGTATGTGTACAGTTTTAAACAGATATAATATTTGAAGTCAATATTTCCAGACATGTTCCAGGCTTGATGCAAACTTCAGTTTTTCAGTGTTCAGTAAAAACTGCATAGATTGCACTTTTTCTTCGGGAGTTGCACATTGCGCATTTGTCTCTGTGTGTACATATGTTGGTGTATCTAAGCTGAAGTGTCTATGTAAGCATGTTGTGTGTTTTTATTCAGTTTTGCCGCAGGGTTAATAGATGTCCATCATGTTTTGTCTCCGGTGAACTCACACCACCTTCTCATCAGTGCAATCTGAGCACTCGCTGGAAATAAAGTCCTGGGTATTTACCGAGGGGAAAAAAAGAAAACAAAAACAGCCTCTCTGTTCCCTCGCTCTGAGGCTCCTGTGTTCCTCTCACAAACAGCCCTGTGTCGCTGTGACCCTGCGCTGCCCTTGGTCACTTCCCTGCTGTGGATCACTGCTACTGTCAACCTCCGCTCTCCGACTGCCCACATCCTTTCTCGACATTGTCATATTTGGCAATTGTTTGCACTGTAAAGATGATGATGATAACAGAGAGCCGTGTGCAGTATGACCCCAGAAGTTAGGCTTTTTACACTTTTATAAGTTTACACCTCAAATAAACGTGTCAACATCTTCGTTTATGTGTCTGCATGCAGGTCGAGATATGCTAAAGGTATAACAAGGTATGTACAATAAAATCATTAGAACATCTTGTAAGATTGATGCCCTTATTTTTTTGTGCATTTCTTAAGTCTTGAACAGCACGTTTATTCAGGAACCCTTCCCTGAATTGAAGTGGGTTAATTCAATACCTCCTCTCCTCCCCTTTCTAAAATCTCTGCAAATAGAATCGCAGCCGTTCAAAAACAGTATATCTCCACCATTTCCATCCTATAAACGTTACAGATGATAAAGGGAGACCCTGCCATTTCCAATAACAAGGTGAGGGTGTATCAGTGTCTTGTGGGTAAAGTTAGCGCTCCACAGCACATTGCACAAGAGGCACGGCAACCTCAAAGGGAACTAGTAGATGAACTACGATTGAAAAATGTCTTTGTATGATTTTATGTGGAAAACAAGAGAATATCTCCGGCCCTAAGGCTTAGTTAATAATTGGAGAACATGTACAACTGCTATGAGTCCTTCTGCCTGATAACAAACTCTCTTATCAGCTCTGCTCAGCTTTATGAGATGGAGTGGGAGTTTCCACACTAAAATCCATCCGTAAGATCTCCTTATGTTTAGCCGTGTTTACAGCACAAAGGATCTACTTATTCACACAGTTATCTATTGGACAATTACATCATAATACTTACAGTCACTTAATACAAATCAGATTTTGCTGACATGCATTGGTCAGACTTTTTAAATGTGTGCAATGTTTACACACAATAGCAACAGACATTGTGATTCCCTGATTAGCTCATTAGGGTTGTGATACTGTAGATCATCAGGATTTGACGTCACACCAAGACTTTCGACTTTGGATTAGTTAATCGACAGATTTCTAAATGTTTCTCCGCATAAACTCAATGCAATAAATCTTGAAATAAGTCAATCAGCAGGTAAAAGGCATAAAAGCTACTAATAAATCTAAGTCAACTAGTACAACTCAAGCGATTAGTCAACTAAGACGGGGTCAGTCCTAATGAAATCGCAAAAGTTCAACATATTCGTATTTTTCCTCCATTGCCACTTTTCTGTGCCGATTCATCACATATTCAACAAATGCATTACTGGTAGATCTTTAAAATCATCCAGCAGCACTGTTCAGCCAAACTATTCAGCCTTTGTCTCTCCTAACTGTAAAAACATTTATTTCTTTGATATATCTCAGAAATATTGCTAATTCAGCTCAACAGGTGTTTAAACCACATCTGTCAGCCTCATACAGAAGTCATCTTAGATCAGATAAACAACCGAAGCAGCACTTTGACCCGTCTCTGCTTAATCTGACCCAAAAGCCTCCCAGCTACAAGGTCTGCCATCATCCACAGAACCCCCCCCCCTATCTCCCCTGCTAATTGCAAAACAAATGGCAGCGTCTGCACACCACTTTGTCTTTATGGCTCTCAGGAATGCAGAGAAACGCTGGCCATTCGCCTTTGGATCTCCATAAAAAAAACTGATAGTGCCGGGGCCCCCCAGTCTGCTCGCTGTGAGCCGAGCAGAAATCATGGCGAAAACAAAACCTTTGAGACTGTGGAGACGTTTTATGGCCGCTGATGGAGGGACAGATATGGAGGTTTCACAGGACAGTGGTGAGGAACGACTGAGGTTACTGGCGGCTGAACTAAATCACCTGTTCTAGGAAAGTCTGGTAAACTGAAGGATTTGATAAAACTTTCACGTTAAACTTCCGTTTATTAACTTCTTCTTTCTATATTACACTTTTCAATTACAGCAATTATGTTTTGGCTAAAGTTAGTCTGAATACACTTTGATAAAACCCGAAGTCCTTCATGCTAGTCTAGAAGTTGAATAAAGTTACAATCAATGATTTAAACTTATGTACACACAGTGACCATCAATTATTATATGTTTACATGCTTTCTCAACATGCTGTATGCACATAAATCTTTATACATATGATTGATGACATGAACCAACACCTGTTTAAAGACTCATCTTTGCCATCAATCATGGTTTAAATGAAGATAACTGCAACATCCTTATATTCAGGTTTACAGTTTGTCCATACAATAACCTCTCTTGCCTGTCTCTTGTTTCTTGTCACTCTTTGTTTAAAATTGTCCCACCAAACCGAAAAGGTTCTTCTCAAATGTAGCTTGCAAGAGGGGTGGGGGGGGGGATCAAGAGTTACTCAGGTATTCTGATTTCCATTGGATAATCGCTGTGAATAAGGAGATATGAAATCCACTTTATAGTGCTGCTCAAAATGATTACATTTTCATTGTTTGGTAATAAGTTGATTCTTTTCTCAACTGCTTTTTCTCAGACTTTGCTGTTTGGTCTAAAATGTCAGAAAAATGGTGGAAAATGTCCATTTCCAAACGCCCAAGATGACTTCTCATTAGCGTCTTAAAACCTCAGTAAACGAAGTGAGAATCCAGTAAATATTAACATTTGAGAATTTTGATTAAACAAAAAAGAAATAACTCAAAACAAACAACTGATACTCGAAACAGATTTCTATTCATTTATAAGGTGATAACTAATCAATACATATTTGCAGCTCTACATTAAATATACTCTAAGGCAGGGGTGCCACACTTTTTCAGCTTGGGAGCTACTGCTCAAATGAGCAAGTCAAAATGATCTACCTACAGGGCCGCCCCTGCCCAATCTGTGGTCATGAGGCCCTCTGTGCCGCGAGCGTCGACGGGGGGGGGGGGTTAATGTCTAAAATAAAGTTAATGTCCAACTACATTATAAATGCTAAACATATATTTATTTATATATATATACTGAGTATACCTTAGGTTGGTGGGACAAACACACCCTGTATCTAAATGTTTAGAGATATTAAAAGATTCTTGTGTCTCACCACAGAATGATTCCACCTTTTGTTTTCAGTCAGAGCACTTTACCCAGACGGATTAAAAAGGGTAAACAGTGGCAGTCATTACAGAGACTCAGTGTGCCGACCACAGGATTTATGATCAGCAGAACAGGACTGTCTGCGGGCGGCCTGTGTTGTCTACTATTGAGACACCGCCGGGCATTATGGGTAGTGATGACTTCAGGAGACCAAACAATTTGAACAGTGAACTGAGTCAGATGATGAATCTCCGGAAACTCACTCTCTTATCTGCTGATGGAGTGCAGGAGGAGCATATATAACATACTTGTTTAAGGGCAAGTTATATCATTGTATGCCAATATGATGCATTCACCGCAGCTGAACCTCTGAAAAGGCTGCGGATAAAATATTTAATTTGCATATTTTTACTATACTGTAGGTGTTTGCTTGAATATAAAAGACATATTTAATAGTGTGGCTTAAATGTTTTCCTACAAAACTGAAGGCAAGGGGAGTAAGTATCAGTGGCGGATTTAGGATCGTAGGAGATCCGTGGATTTTGAAGCTGTTGAGCGGGGGGGTGGGGGGGGGGGGGGGTGCTAGTGGAGCATGCTCATGAACTGTGAACTCGCCGGAGCCTGACAGCTGTACCATATTGTTGCAGCTGGGCTACTCTTCACGCTAACGAAGGATCACTTCTTCTTCAGGGCAGGGAAGGCTACGCAGTACACAGGCTACGCAGTAGGCAGGCTACTGTCCCGCAGCTGCTGCTTCTCTGTTGGACTCCGGTACTGCACATTACTCACGAGACATTTCAACAAAAAGAAAGAAGTGCTTTACGTGAAACATCCGGGGCTTGAGCCCAAGTAGCCACCCCCTAGCACCGCCACTGGTAAGTATGTGTCGCTGTATACTTATTTTTCTCATTTTATTGATGAATTTGCAGAACAGCTTTAAGTAGTGCTTGCTGCGTTTACATGATACATTACTTTTAGCTGAGGGTTTTGTCATGTGATACCAAATCAATGAAAGCAGCAGAAAAAGAGACCAACACCAGTCCATGAATGAAAAGCTTGAACTCTCCTTATGCCGATGTCCAATTAGTAAAGATAAAAGAAGTCTAAACTACCTTCCTAAGTGTTTGACTCACATCACAAATCAGTGTGGGAGCCTGCAAGCTGAGACTGGTTGTAAGCAGACACTTGCTCATATGCAAAGAAGCTGTGCATGCTGTTCTGGAAGTCAAATCATTAGTCAAACCAAAAAACATTTCAGCATCAGCAGCCTGAAAAACATCTGTCATCAACAAGGTTCGGAGAAAGAGGAGGAAATGTACGACAAGCCTGAGATGACAGGAGAACATGTGGATAGTGTCAGCTCACAAAGTGATCCCAGTACAATAACAGGATGTTAAAGAAAACATCTCCAAAACCAATACAAACCATATCTGAGTATTGATCTCCAGGAATCATTAGGCGTGACTGGCAGCACAGTGTGCCATGAAGTTACTCTGTAACTTCTCCAGTCTGTGCTCCGTCTAAGAAAACCTCTCGCTGATTTAACGACAAAAGAATCTGGAAATAGGTTTCATATTAGTTACTTATTCTGCCATTACTGCTGACGTACATGAGCGGATTAATTCCAAAATAAAACATGCATTGTTTGGAAGAAGAGTAGACGGATAAAAAGATGGACTCAGCCTTCACCAAACTTTGATGAGCAGCCCAACTTCAGTCACAAAGAGATGATGTTTGTAAATGTTGGTTCTTTACTTTTGTATTAAAACACAAGTCTGTAAGTAATGGAAGAAATTGATTCATATCATAGGTATATGAAACCGAACTGGTTTGAAAACATCTCGCCCAGAGACTTCAGAAACACTAATTTATTAATGCTACTGCTGCACTACACAGTAAACACTGATTACTTCAGTGTTTCCCACAGAATTTGATTCTATTTGTGGGGGCACCGCGCCCCCCACACGCCTCCCCTGCCCCCGGCAAGAAAAGCCAAAGGCCCCTTAACCTATTTGGGTGGCCCATGCATCCACCCCACCCTCAAATAAGAAAATATATGCGAGTTCATGGCTACTGTAGACAACGTTCTTGTTGCTCTGTGTTGCGTTGTTAATGAGTGAGACACATGAGGATCTGTGGGGTTTATTCTCCCAAAAATATAATTTACAATTTAGGCATTTAGCAGACGCCTTATTCCAAAACGACTTACAATCACCAATTACAGGGACATTCTCCCTGGAGTAACTGAGGGCTAAGTGCCTTACTCAAGGGCACGCTAGTAGTTGTGTTCCAGGCGGGATTTGAACTCGCAACCTTCCGATCATCAGCCCACCTCACTATCCATTAGACCACCAAAAAAAAAACACTGGCTTGTTCTGATCAATGCGCTTGGACGAGAACTTTTCTAACTGGGATACTTTGAAAATATCCAAATACCTCGAGCGCCTAAAGGGGAATTCTCCAGTGAATCAGGGAAGTAAATGCGAGAGAAGCAACTTTCCCATTTTGTAGCTTCACTAATCGATATCTTTACAATTCAGTATTATCACCTGACTGCCGTTTCTCTTAGCTCAATTAACGCTTAGCGTCTTTTAGCTCACTGTTTTGTTTTAGCTACCTGCCACTTTAAAGTTTTGCTTTCTACCAACAACCTTATTTGCCACGCACCACATGGCAGGCATACAAGTTGGTCAACATATCTGCATTTAGCACTTAAAGAGTCACAGTTGTCTTTAAACAAAGTGGAAAATGTCAATGCTAGGTTTACAGCTTGTTACGCTGCACCCAAGTTGCATGAAAATCAATACATGCAAGGTATGAAAACACACTTCACACTAATATCTCGTCATCCTCTGAGGATTGAAACACTTTATCAGCCCTCTCAAACACTTTGGCACTCATTTAAGATCAGTGAGTTCATTTCTGGACCGTTTTTTGACAAGTGATGCAGCAACAAAAGAAAGCCTTTGGCACGATGATAAAACAACACTGGAGAGAACCAAAGACGTGCAGGTGACGAGTGTTTGAGGAGCCTTACAGCCTTTCACTGCTGCCGAGACTTTCTCATGAGGTCGGCCTCTACCATCCTGCTCTCTGCCCGGAGGCGGCCTGTGTATGCGGGCCCTGCTCAGACAGGTCGAGCCGCATACTGCTGTCACGACAATGCTCAGTTAAGCACTCATTAAAATGCCAACACAATGACACAAACACATGTCTCAGACGGGGGGGGAAAGACGAGAAGCAGACTTATTTTTGACTTTCTCTTGTGCATTACTGAGTGGGATACCCTGTATTTAAAAGAAGAGTATAGTCAGGAGGATAAAACGGAGAGTGAGGTGAAAGAAACACAGACAGAGAGTGACCTGACTTATTTGTGAGGAATGTGTTTAAGAAACCGTCTTCATGCACATTCATCGTGAATCAGGAGCACATAAGGTGAACCCAGTCACACTTTATATTTGCCCGAGGGGCGACTATTTCACTTAACTCGGCTGCTTTGTTCTTGGCGAAGTCATGTTTTGCATAACATCAAGCACGGCACGTCACAGCAAGGGAAAACAGAAGAACAAGCAGCTGGTTGCCATCTTGTCTTGAGCAAAACCTCAAATCAAACAACAAAAGGGATATTTTGTAGCAGAGAGATGATATCACGAGATGTTTTTATGTGAAATATGAACTTGTAAGTTGCTTTATTTGACGCAACCTTGCTGACTGTCATGCAAAAGAAGACAGATTTGTCTTATGATGCTAAAGTCAATGATTTACTATAAAAACCTGCACTGTTGAGCTCTAATCAGGCTGCATTTTATTGTAATTCATTCCCACAAGCGCACATAAGGCCATAAAATACTTCTTCCTGTTTATGACAATCATTGTGGTCTACATGTATCTGCAGACAGTGACACAGTGTTTGACACAAAACATACTATTCAAAGTTGAAGACAAAATAACTTAGAGGCTTTGTTGTATTGACAGAAGGACAGGTTACATCAAACATTAGTATACTTGTTTAGGATGTTTGATTTAAAATGTGAGCACATACATAAAGGTTTTGTAGAAGATTAATCCTATTCAGTTTAATTTCAGTTCAACTGCTGCTAGACGTTGGTTAGCTTCTACGATCGCATCTGTCACGTTGACAATGCCAATAAAGTCTGTTCAAAACAGCCACAGCATGTGACCACTCCATGTTTGCATAAAAACCAACAGCATGAGTCCAACACAAAACGACTCTCTCATATCCCCATGCATCTGCACGAATATAAAGGAAGCTCCAAGAGTGAACAAACACGTTTAGCCCATCTAATCCACAGGGGGTCTCTCATGTGGGAAAAGCTCTCAGGATGTAACACCTGGCAGCAAACCAAACTCAGCACCGCACGAAGGCTTCTGGTTTCTGTTGTGACCTGCGTAAAATCCCCAGCCATTATACTTTAATGCAGCTGTCATGTCTCTGCTGTGAGCCGCTGATCATGTGTAACAAAGAAGGTGGTGGGGTGGTCCAAAAGTGTTATTATTGATTTTGTACGAATAGCTTTTTTGCCATTTTCAGACACAATCCTCCGCTAAAATATGGCATGAGTTACTTCCTGAAATGTGCAGGCTTCTGGCATCAGATTGAGAAATATGTTCTATCTTGGACCAACAGTTCTACAGAGGAATGATGGATGGAGAGAAAATGACATTTAGCACACGTGTCTAAAATTCAACCTGATTTTCCATCATGTGATCAAACCCCATGACTGCACAGCCTCTGCAGGTAGGGAAGTAAGCAAGAAACCACATGTACCTCCGCTCCAATAGGACCAAGCTGTGTGTGTGTAATAATCAAAAAAAGAAAGGCCAGTAGGGTATTTACTTCACAATAAGGGCTGCAACTTATGATTATTTTTTTAATGGGTTCAACGCTTTGTCTATACTTGTTGGAAAATAGAGAAAAATGTCCATCTCAGTTCCTCAAAGACCAAGGAGATGTCTTTACATATCTTGTTTCCTCAGTCCAAAATCCAAAGATCTTCACTTAAATATGATAGAAATCAAAGAAAAGCAGGAAATGTTCTAATTTCTTGAGAGGCTCAAACTGCACTTTCCTATATTGTAATATATTTTAATGTCAAGCTACTAATCGTTGCAGCTCTATTCACAATGCATTCATATATCTCGACACATTAGGAATAAAAACCCTACAACTACAATAAGCTTGTAACATCAGGCCTATGTAATTACATAGCATATTTTGTATGAATTCAATCAATGTAAGTGTTTTGTGAGTGTTTGTTAATGCAATTATATTTAAAAAGTCTTAAGAAACAACTTCAAGCTACTAAAATCAACCTTCATTACATTTCAGAACTATAAATAAAGTTACATTTGAATAATTTGTAGAGAAGTGCTGCCACTAGAGTTGCACTAAACAGCTCCCAGGCGAACTTTACCTACTTTTTCTAACATGTCAGGTGTGTGTGAAGGACTTTAACCTGCCTGTACAGGTGAGCTGATACCTTCCCCAGTAAAGCAGCCTGGTAGATTAAAGAATTGCACAGCGTTGTGTTTAATCAAAACTACTTCTCTTTAACTTAAACAGAGCCTGCATCCACACTGCCTGTTAAAGCATTGGAGGGAAAATGAATAAAAGACCCGGGAAGCCCGGCCCTCCCTAGCGGGTCGGTGGAGATTCTCACCCCGGATTTGACGTCCTCAAACACGGCCGCTTCCTCAACGCCATCCGCTGCAGGCATCCTCACCGGCTTCAGCTGCGTGAAAACAGCCCTTTCGTCTGTCGTATGCGGCGGATTCATCGCCAGTCCTACCATCGCTGCCATTATATTTAATCTCTTATACAATATATATCTTATTCTGAATTTAGGTTATAAGAATAGGAAGAGTTATGACTGATAAATGCGTATTTCTTTAGACTAAATGCTACGTATTCCAAAGCCCTCCCCTCTGTTCTGGCGCACAGGTAGGTTTTACCTGAGCTCAAGTATGGACCTGCTACCTGCAGGAGACGGTCCACACACAGCACAACCAATGAAAACAGAGGATGAGTATGTGGTCCAATCAGCTGCGAGGAGGAAGGCGGGACTCACCTGAGAGAATCCGGAAATAAGGGAAAACAACTGGAAGGCATCATCTCTCTCTCTCTCTCTCACACACAACACACACACACACACACACACACACACACACACACACACACACACACACGCACACGCACACGCACACACTCACACTCACTTGATTTATACAGTCATGAAAGTAAACTTAAGAGTACAATTAAAATATGAAATAAATCACTAAGGAAAATATTAAAGAAACATAATTTATAGAATTTCTAAAAATACAATAAAATATCAAATCGAATTAAACTAAACTGAATATTCTGATGTGTCTTCCCTCCCTCTGTTGAAAGCATGCCAAAAGTAGCCTGGCTGTTGATTTTTGCAATACTGTATTTCCCATATATGAGTCACGCTCCTTAAGTTTACTTGAGACCTTGGACACAATAAAACCTATTGTATTCACCAATATCCTGGTGAAATAGTGGAATTAGGAGGTCAAATGTGGGATGGAGCAGACAATACATCTTGATAGACCGTTGTGGCTGTAGCCTAGAAATCTGTATTGATTTGCAAATCTGCCAAGTCATTTGATAAGTTGGATACGCATTATGGGCAACTGAACACACAGGAAATGGCTGCATTTCATTGCATGTTACAACAAATTCAACAAATTATAGAGCTTTAGTCATGGTGAGTAACAGCAGCACAAAAAAGTGTTTAAGATACAGATATAAAGACAAATATAACGCGTGTGATCTATGTTAAGGCACGCCTGAGTTAGAAAATCAGTCAAATTAACGTGTGTTGAGTTGAAAGAAGTCCAATGAAGATGATTTGAAAGAAACACGTTTTTTCGACAGGTCAGTGCTTTAAAGCAGACGTATTCATCACTGATACTTAACATTTTAATTTGTCTTCCACTTTTTTTCATGGACATTTTTGAGCCTTTCATTGTGTAATATATTTTCTCCAGTTTGAGAATGACAATGGCATAAGGCCTTGTGATATAGATACTGTTGGCGAAGTTCCAATGTAAGAGCATATGTCTGGCTATGAAGGATGAATCAGGATAAACTTGAAGAAAATTACTATGTGTGTTTAAATGCGTCTGCCCTCCATTGTCTCCCTCACAGTGTACATGCTTATTTACTTTTAACAAAGGAAGGAATTGCATGCTTCAAAAAGTATTTCGACGTTTTGCTTTTATAACAAACAACGCCCCTACGTGGGAAACAGAAATAGCTGTGTCTCAATACTTCGGTTATACATTTGCTATTTTGAGTAATTCTAATCCAAAGTATAGAAAAATGCAATTTGAGTTCCCAGATGGTACAAAACATAAAAAAGTGTGAAACGCTTGACACATCTAGCTAGCTAACAATTCTAACGTAGCTAGCAAGCTATGTTATAGCTCACTGTTGCTATCAGCAGCAGTCGTCACTTGGTGAAGGCAAAGCCGCTGTACGAGATTTGAGACAATGTTACGTAGTTGCAAAGTTGATCACAGTTTTTCACAGTATAACATGGCAGGGTAAGAAGGGAAGTATCTGAATTGAAACACAGCATAAGATGTTCACCTGACAACATTCCTGACAACATTCCTGGTCGTGTGCTGAGGGACTGCAGAAGAGCTCACAGATGTCCTCACAGTCATTTTTAACATCTCCCTGATCCAAGCTGTTGTCCCCTCGTGCTTCAAGGAAACCACCATCATTCCAGTGCCAAAGAAGTCATCTCCATCCAGCTTCAATGACTACCGCCCCGTCACACTAACTTCTACCATCATGAAGTGCTTCGAAAGGCTGGTCATGAAGCAGATCAATCCACCCTCCCCCCATCGCTGGACCCATTTCAGTTTGCCTACCGAGCTAAACGGTCCACAGAGGATGCAATCTCCTCGCTCTCCACCCAGCCCTCACACACTGAGACTAAGGACTCATATGTTAGAATGCTATTTATAGACTTCAGCTCAGCATTCAACACTATCATCCCCCAGCAGCTTGTACAAAAACTTACAGACCTGGGCCTCAGCCCCTCTCTCTGCAACTGGTTGCTGGACTTCCTCACAGAGAGACCACAAGCTGTACGGGTCAACAACAACACCTCAAACACCCTCATACTGAGTAGGGGGCCCCCCAAGGATGTGTGCTCAGCCCCCTTCTCTTCACTCTGCTGACCCACGACTGCAAACCCAACTTCAGCTCCAACCACATCGTGAAGTTTGCAGACGACACTACTGTGGTGGGTCTCATCAGCCACAACGATGAGACTAACTACAGGAAGGAAGTGAACCAGCTGGCCCTGTGGTGCCAAAATAACAACCTCTTCCTCAACCTGGAGAAAACAAAGGAGATAGTTGTTGACTTCAGGAGAACCCACCGACCCCCTCCCCCTGACCATCAACGGCGCTGCTGTGGAGCAGGTGACCAGCACCAAATTCCTTGGTGTGACCATCACTGATGACCTCACCTGGAAAAACAACACCACCGCACTAGCGAGGAAAGCCCAGCAGCGCCTGTACTTCATCCGGAAGCTCAAGCAAGCCGGAGCATCACCCCCCATCATGCTGTCTTTCTACAGAGGCGCCACTGAGAGCATCCTCAGCAGCTGCATCACGCTGTGGTTTGGAAGCTGCACCGCCTCCAACCGCAAGAGCCTGCAGCGCATTGTGAACTCTGCCCAGAGGATCATCGGTGCCTCACTCCCATCACTACAGGACATATATAACACCCGCCTCACCCGCAAAGCACTCAGCATTGTGGGTGACTCCACCCACCCCTCCAACAGCCTCTTCAGCCTCCTGCCTTCAGGGAGAAGGTTCCGCAGCCTCGGCTCGAGCACCAACAGGCTGGGCAACAGCTTCCTCCACCAGGCGGTCAGGATGCTGAACTCTCTCCCCTCCCTCCCTCCCTCCCTCTCTCCCCCTCTCTGACATCTCTCCCCTGAACTCTCCACCCTGACTCCTACCTTTCCCCCCTGCCCCAAATGGTCCTGGACTTTAACCCCCCCACACCCCACACACACACACACACACACACCACACACACACACACACACACACACACACACACACACACACACACCACCACACACACACACCACTCAGTCACTTTTCTGCCCATCTCCGCTGCTACTGCACTGAAACTGTACTTTGAACATTTTAAATATACTATTAACATTTTAAATTGCATACCCCGTTTATCTAGGCCCTTTTTGTTTTGTTTTATGTATATATGTCACACTGTGGGACTGCGGGAAACGATATCTCGAGATTTCTGGATGTATAACACAAGTAGTAATTTTGACAATAAAGCTGACTTTGAACTTTGAACTTTGAAGATGAGCAACATTCCAACCCAGTCTCACGGCATTTCGTGTTATAGTCATGAAATTAATTTAATCTATTGATTCGTGTTCACCAACACGATGTTCCCATTTTCTTCTTGTCACACAGAACGATTTAAAAAGCAATGTATTTCTATTGGTAGCATGTTTCGTGCCTGCACCACATCTTTCTGTCCGGTCGGGTCTTGGAAGACCAGAAGCTGTGTGGTTCATAAAAACATCTTCTTACTCAATATCTTACCCTAACCCTAACCCTAACCCTTTTATTTTAAATTGTATAATGTCGGAGTTTTTTTGCCGTCCGCGAGGAAAAGAAAAGGCTCAGAGCCTCAGAATACTGACATCTGTATCTTTTTAATCTCTTTTTCCTTCAAATTTGTTATTATTTACATTGCTTTTAAAATCGTTCTGTGTGACACGAAAAATGCGAAAATCGTGTTGGTGAACACGAGTCAATAGATTCATTTTGTGACTATAACACCAAATGCTGTGAGACTGTGTTGCAACCAACATTCACTGCATAGCTCGTAGCAGCGATGAGACAGTAGTGACACAACATGCTCCTCCTGCTTCTTTACCTGCAACAAAAATGTATGACAATTACTTATTTCTGGCTAGATTTGTGGACTTTTGGTGCGCTCACATCTGCAGTTTGGTTAATTTGGTTCAGACCATGGAAAACAAAAAATATGTATCAATGCATTTTGTCCACACTGGTTTTTTAGATACAAACCGCGAGGAGTAAACAGACAAGTAACTCTGTGATAGTCTTGGGAATTGTGTTCCTGCTTCAACATGGTCCACGTTATGGAGTAACATTCAGGTGACTGACAGAAGTTTATGCAGCTCTATAAGGCTATTGATGACTCATTATTAGACTGCCTTCAGGACAATCGCTCAGATGTCACAATCAGCAGAAGGATTTATTGGTAGTTTGGCTTTGAATAATGCTAAAATCTCATATCTGGTATCATAAAAAACATTGCTGATTTGTTTGCTTCCACACCACAAACAAACCGCACCAGAGGAAGTGAAATTAGAGACTCTTCTTTTCACGAGTTTGTTTTAAATGAACCGATAAGATCAGGTGTACGACACTGGAATGTCATTTGTGTTACCTTTATTCTTACGAAGCCATGATTTACTTGTCAAACCTGATTGGAACAGTTTGTTAGCTCAGGAGTTAAAACATACCACTGGGGCATTACTTTCTCTCGATCGCATCAGTTCACTTCTGTCAAACTCAAGCAGGCCTATGTGTAATTCTAAACCGTGAGAAGATTCGGTATGGAGGGACTATGTTTTTATTTGATATAATAATAACTTCTGTGGTCTAGTTTGTCTCCTTGGTTGGCCTGCATATTTGCATAGTGTTATTATACCAGAGGGGAGAATGAGAAGCTGTGCTAAAGAGATGGAACATTGCCATGAGCAGCCTAAGCAACTGTCACTTTCCAGGAGACAGTTATTGTAGCAGGAAATAATGGGTATCTTTTCTTATTGAAACAAAAAAACGATTTGTTAATCTATCTTTCAATACTTTGTGACTTCCCTAACCTTGTTGGGATGCCTTCACCATCGCAAATAAGGCTAAGGCATTTTTCAGATTGCGAAGAAATAAGGATGTTTGTTAATTAAAGGTGAAATTAGGCACTTGTAACCTCCGTGCATTATTTGTAAACAGTAACTTGGTAACGGCTGCTGAAACAGTCAGGCTAAAATTATTTTACCCAGGACAAGGAGTGGCTTCTGAGAGCTTTGTCCACCTAGAAATGTTTTACTAAGATTTTCTAAGAACTCTTTTGTAACCTGCACTGATTTAGTCTATCCTTTATGGAGAAGACAGAGTGGAGCCATAGAACCAGATCGCAGCAACATTTTTGATGATTAAGATTTAACTGCAGGTCGTACAATTGGCTCATTCTTGTATTAAGTTAACATAATAATACCATGCGGAATGACTTTGAAATAATACTGCACCCAGAGTCTTTCAGCATGAAGCACTCACTCCCTGCATGCTTAAAATAATGGCTGTTAAAAGTTTGTGTTGGCTCATTCATAAAGAATTCTCAAACCACACCTGCGGCATCGTCTACTTCTTCATTCTTCATCCATACGCATTCGATTTCGTCTTCATTTGACTTAATATTGCAGCTAGCTTCAGTTAATGATACACAAAAAGCCCCGAGGCCAACATGTCTTTCTCCTTTTTGATTAACTGATGACGTTCTTCTGTTGTAAATCGGTTGACTCCCTATTTGGCCTAAATCCAGTGTCTAATGGAGCGTTAACATCAAACTTCAAACATATTTTCGTGTCGTAAAAAATCCGAGTGAACACAGTGTACCACGACTACAGGGTGAATCAGGTTTAAATAATGCACTTGGTTCCAACTGAGACGACTATAATGACTAAAATATCAGACATTAAGTGGGTTTTATAATTGTATTGAAAATGAAGAAGCTAATGGCTCATTTCCACCGCAGGCCTCACTCGACTTAGTACGGTTTTGTTAGGCCTTGTTAGGCCTTGTTAGGCCCGGCTCACTTTAATGCTGTGCTTCCATTACGGTTTAGGAACAGGGGTAGTATCTATAGTAACGCAGTGTAGGCGGAGCCGTGACGTCATCTTCAATGCGAACCACAAAACCAACATCAGCCGTTAGCTGTTAGCCCTCAGAGCTCACAGCTCCTCATATCTGTTCAGAAACTAAACAAAAGTACAAACCACAGCCTGTCTGTGTCATGGCGAATACAGTCGCTGCTTTATTTATGTCTGTAGGCCGTTTTTGTGAGTGTGGACGGTCGGAGCATATACTGCGTTAGCTTAGCCGATCTCCATTCAGACAACACGCATTTTAAAAGGTTTTTCGCCTGCCGTCTGTCTGCAGACTTGTCAAAGCATTAATTCATGGTTTTTACTAACCGGTATCAGTATGTTGTTACTTCGGCATCATTTTGAAACGTGTATTACAATTAAATCACGGTCAAATATGTTCATCTTGTTGTAGTTGTAGCCCCCTTGCCAGCGATTCTCTCACTAGTTTAGCGTACTCAGCCCGACTCAGCCTGGTTGTGGGCCCGATAGAACCACGATTTTGTCGGGCCAGAAAAAAGGTGAAAAAGTAGCCCCGGGCCGGAACTAGGCCTAGTGGAAACGCAACCAAAAACGGGCCCGGCACGACACGGCACGCTTAAACCGCGCTCCGCGCCATGGTGTAAATGCGCCATAACAGAATTGAAATAAACAATCAAAAAGGTACAATACATGTCTAAACTCTGATGTAAAAAAGTTATTATAACAAATCAAACCTTTCGTAACTTATATTGAAAAGATTTGGTGTCCATGTTCAGAACATTTAATTACGAATAAAGATGTTATGTTGTAGTATTTATTTTAACAGAGACTGATAACACCACCCCCCTCATTTGGAATTAAGTCTATTGCGTAATCGTTTAAAAAGCATTAGGTCCATGAGGTCATGCAAACATTTTCATGCAGACACATGTGTGTTGCTGCTTCTTTGAATTATTACTTCTTGAAGACAAATAACTCATAAAACTGTCACACAAACGCAAAAGTCTTTCCACATTTCAATTGAATTGTCTCTCTGACCCTCGTTATCCCATGAATCTACTCGGTTTTATTGTGTTTTTTTTTAAAAGGGAAACCAAATGAACACAAGATTGAATGACATGATAAGGTGGATGATATTCCAAAACAACAGGCTGCAGTTTGGACAAAGGCAAAACCTGTTTCACCACTTACACACAAGAACAACAAAAGAAGAGAAAGAGGGGATACAAAAACCTGTAAATAAAGGAGAGTTAAGAAGAGTAAGGAAAGGGAAGGAGAGGAAGGGAAGATACCTTGCATTCCTCTCTGCTTCTTTCTCTCTCTTTTTTTAGCAGCGGTTTGTTTTATTAGACAAAGGGTATACGAGGACACAGTCAGCCGGTGAACGCCCCTTTCTGATCGCTGCTACAATATGAAAACATACTCAAAACGCTTCATATAAAGGAGGAACATATATCATTTCACATGCCCCTTAATCGGGTTTAATCTAAATCTACATTTTGGGTTTTAAATCTCTGTTTCACGAGCCATACTCTGTTGTAACGGCAGGATGGAGACACAAACAACAAAACTGTCATAGTTTAAGCCAGATTAGTGTTTTGAGCCAACAGTAAGAGCTTATGTAAAAGAGTAATGAAGTAGAAGTAGTACTTTTGATGGTTATTGATAGAAATTGAAAGTTTGATCTAATGATACAGAGGAGAAAGATGCATTGAGGTACTGAAGAGTTGTCATAATTATCTTTAATCTAAATGATATTTAGAGTATACTGCACACGTTTATGTGAAAGTTTGAAAATGGGTCATTAGGGGTCACCTACTTGCCCCTTGGTGTGATTGAGAGGGAATGAGAGGGAATGAGAGGGAGAGGGAATGAGAGGGAGTGAGAGGGAATGAGAGGGAGAGGGAATGAGAGGGAATGAGAGGGAATGAGAGGGAATGAGAGGGAGAGGGAGTGAGAGGGAATGAGAGGGAATGAGAGGGAATGAGAGGGAATGAGAGGGAATGAGAGGGAGAGGGAATGAGAGGGAGAGGGAATGAGAGGGAATGAGAGGGAGAGGGAGTGAGAGGGAATGAGAGGGAATGAGAGGGAATGAGAGGGAGAGGGAATGAGAGGGAATGAGAGTGACTTTCTGTCTGATTGGCAAACTGTCCAGATTTGACTCAGCCTCTCGCCAGGACAAGGACCTGAGACCTGTCCCCTTGAGGTTGTGAGTATCAATTATGTCGGTGTGCCTTCCTTCAATTATTTGAAAGAGTGACAGAGCTGTGAGAATATGAAAGCAGTTTGTAGATTGTACAAGGGAGGATGTGGCTCAGTGGGTAAAAGCATCTAGTGACATGTTAATACTGTAATTGTGAGGTGTGGCGCTTTGGACACAGAACACACATTTCAGAAACTCTCAGTTACCTCGACAGCAAAACCACTGAGCAACAATGACCTTCCAGGGATTCATTGCTCTCATACCACATAATGTGTTTTCCTCTAATACTGGAACACACCTCGAAAAACATCGAATGAAACATGTCTTCTGAATTGGGATACATACTGTTGTGTAATAGAAGCTTCGAATGAAGAACCAAGCGAGTCTTGTCCAAACTGAACGTGCCTACTTTATATTAATATAACAGTTACCAACAAGAACGGTAGAAGACGGGGAAAATGCACTCGACATACTCGTATTCATTTCAAAATGAAAACAGGAAAGAGAATGAGCAGGACACATAGTTGCACTTCAAAATGAAAGCATTTCCTGTCAAACATTCCACCCTTAACCTTCAAGAAGCAAATAAACAAATGTTTTTACTGCCTTCAATAAAATAAGTTACATGTTCAGTATCTTATGCTGGGGCAGCCCTCTATCATGCGTGTCTTGTGTACAGTACATTACCTCTGCCACACATTGTTTGTCAATAAAGCTGTGAATACATAATAGAATATTTCTGTTGAGATTATACAGTATTGAACAAAAACACAATTATTGTATACCTTTCCATTCATGTTTACTTTCTTTAAGCATGTGATTGATGAACTCTTTCAGTCACCAGTGGAGATGGATGGTCTTCAGCTGCACTGGTTGATCCCCAGCACCCCCGAGGGCCCAGAGGTCAGTGGGTGCAGCTGCCTTTAAGCTACTAGAGGTAAGACTGTAGGCAAAAGCTCACTGGTTTAAGACTTGATGAAACAATATTCTTCTGAAGGGATGAAAGGATCAAATAGAGCAGCTTTGTATGAAGGTCCATCCATCCATCCGTCCATTATCCACCACTCAGAGTGGGGTCCAGGGGGATCAGTTCCAGCACAGGGCCCTAAACTTCTGCCAGCCACCCTTTGATGAAAACCCATTTCGACCGCTTGTATTTAGTATCTAGTTATTTTGGTCATGACCCATCCGCCGATCAATGTCTGTAACAAAGTAAGGAACTGAAAGGTTTGATAAATACCAACATGTCACCTTGGCAGAAGTACAACTACCACTACGTACTTTGCCTTGTGTGGCATTTAACAATGGAAGTTCTGTCTTTTGCAAAAATAACAAACGCATTTCAACTTCTGATTGATGTTGCTGCAGATGCTAGTACCTCAATGATAATGTGTTTTACACTTTTCTGGAGTAAAATGGGTCAGAAATGTAGACAGATCTCAGGAAAGCAGGTGAGACCTACAGCTTCAAACTGTTGTCCCTTGTGAAATGTGGCAGGCAGCGTGTCCAAAACAATGCTAACTACAAAACAGTACTCACACTTTTATAGAAAACCTGCAATGGATTTAAAGAATTTGTTGTAATTGTGAGTTTCAGGCAATTGTCAGCATTTCCGGCTCCTGTTAGCTGGAGAGTAACTGCTGACTGATGATATCTGCTTGGTCTAGACATCAGACAGCCTCCGGTACTAACCTGCTGAACCGAGCCGAGCACAGATCAGCTCTGTTGTCTTTCTGAGCATCAAGCTGCAGCTTCTGGCTACACAAGACACTTATCCACAGTGAAACCCTACCCATTTAGCATGTAGCCAACCCGAAGGATGAATCCAGAAACATAATCAACTTATCCCAAATCAGTTATAGAAAAATAAGGTCAACGGTGCAAGTTCCTGAACCAAAATGCTAAGAAGCTGCTAGATCCAAGATGTGTTTGTTCGATCTGGGTATATGAAGTTAGATTGGTTACAGATAACATAGTTTGACGTCGATCTGACAGGGCAAGCAACTTGTCTTTGAATCAAAAGTGTCTACTTCCTACTGGTACAGCGGTAAAACAAATCAGAAGTATAAAGTCACATTTCTAGGATTCAACTGACTTTAGATAGATGGATGCCAGATATGCGACACATTTCTCTGTGTTTCTTTTGTAAAAGCACTGAGGAGGAATTTGCAGAGCCCATCAAAAGGACTCCAGATTGTCAGCCTCAGGCGGTTTGTCCAACAATTACACCTCTGCTGCCGGACTTCAAAGACAAACAGCAGACAGCGGGGGAGAGAGATACAGATCACCATCAGACAGACCTCAAGTTTCTTTTTTTGAAGGGATGCTTGATTGATGGAAGTCAAACTTTTGTATTCATGTCAAAAGTGTTAAAAGACGCTCTCAATTCAATCAGGCCTGAAGGAGAGTAAAAGCAGAACTCTAGCTTGTGTGTAGTTTCTGAGGGGGGAGAGACATCAATGACAGAGGTCCCACCAACAATGCATTGAGTTTGCATTTTTCCCCCTAAAATGTTCTTGAATTATTACATATTTGTCAAAAAAGCCACATTATTTCCCATTTAACTCAATTATCTAAATAATACGAACACTTAAGAAAACCAGCCTCTCTGAGAAGCTGAGCAGTGTGAAAGAAAAGCTGTATAACTATATAAATAAAACGGATGCCATATAATAATTTCGTTATAGAGTGCAATTGAAGCTTGATGCTACTTATTCACCATTTCACTCGCTGCAATGACAAGGAAAGGAGTGTGCTTACGTCAAACCCCTTTGACGTAAGCATAATAATGGATTATGAAGTTGCAACACCCCGTTAAGTCTACAGTTGAAATAAAATAAACGCAAACTATTGGATTTCGTTGCGACACATATCCCAACGCTACATGCCCATACAGCACACCTTCACTCCTCCAGATACATTACCGGCACCCCACTTCCTGCATTGGCTAGAGTCATGAATCATAACCAGAATCATGCAGGTTAAAAAGGCTAACCTGCTAGGAAATAAATATGAACCACCCATCTACAATTAAGTGTATTTATCTTGAGTCATGTTTGTCCAGAAAGTTTTAATTTGTTTGTTTTATTTAATCATTCAAAAGAGAAAAAAAAGTAAATGTATTGATAATCGTACTCTAGGGTAAGGGTATGAATCATGATGTTAATGGACAGTTAAGATGATGATGATGTAATAATACGATTATATTAATGGGCTCATTGGTTCTTTCCATCGTAGTTTTGCGCTTCTACCGGTGAATGTTGGGTGTGATGAAACGCAGCCTCAGATTGGTTGTTTGAACTCTGAGGCCTCGTATTGACTGAGGGAGGAACTGTGAACAGCGTCTGATTGTTCTCAGGAATGACGCCTCCAATGAAGGACTGTTTACCTTTCTTCAAGAGCTTAAGCATTGATCCAAGTAAACTCAGAAATGCTGTGCTTCATTTCGTCAGTTATCAGCAGTGTATACAGAGGTGAGACATTGTCAAGTTCAAGGTGGTAGGGAGGAGGAGACAGGACAGAAGGAGGCAAGGGAGCTAAAACCAGAGAGATGTGAAGCATAAGCATAGGAACAACATATGTTTCACAACTTTAATAGTTACTAATAACTACTTCACAAAATATGAACTGCAACGTGAGGGGTTTAAAACATGGACTGTATTTAAGAAGTGGATGTAGTCACTGAGGAGTCACCAGCTGGTTTTTGGCTTTGAGTTTAGCATTTTGATATTTTTATAGAGCCAGTTGGGACCAAATGTTGAGGTTTTGGGGGGGACGAGACCACCATTAGCATAACATGTATAAGACTTAATCATGTGAATGCCATCTTGCCAGTCTAGTAGCGTCTTATAAAGAAAATATAGGCTTTAAAGAAAAGTACTTCCAAAATGAGAGACAGTTCTTAAATGGAGTTGTAAGTAGAAAAGAGGGAACCAAAAAACAAGTTTCTTTAAACAATTTCCTTGCAAACGTTAAAGTTAATCCCGTCTTTACATTAGAATCTTCTGGATCATTCATGGCCAGGTTATCCAATACTATATGCTGATAAGTGATTCACCTCACTTCCTGTGACAGCGAAGCATTGTTTGTCATTTTAAAGCTCTTATCTGTCCAGACACGGCAATCATTTTTTTGATTGTGCGTTAACAGGAAAGAGGCAGACAGTTTATAGCCTTAACCATATCTAACGCAGTCAAAACTATACAACACTGTGTGCAGGCATTGAGACATCAAGAAATATCCAGGGGCAATCAGAGATAAGATAGAATACAATCTGTGGCCGTTTATGGATCGACAGCACAACATACAGGCTACCAAACAGAAACGGTATCAGTTATATGGATTCATGACATGTCACTTGTTAGATGCTTTTATCCAAAGCGACTTACATACTCAACACTGTGGGCAATCCCCACAGGAGCAATTTGGGGTGAAGTGTCTCAGGGACACAACGACATGCTGACTGCAGTGGGGTTTGAACCTGTGCTCCCCTGATCCGAACACCAACGCACAACCCACTGCACCACACGCCTCCCTGATTCATTAGCAACAACTACGAATTTTATAAAAACGTTTCCCCTAAATCTTGATTATATACAAGAATGCATTTTGAAGTACTGAGAAAACGAATTCAAATGTTAACCGGCTACTTGTCTTTGTTCAAATATATATACATATATTTAGGGCTTTATTGTAAATCATAAAATGTCAGACACGTTAACATTTAGAGAAACAACAATATACAATGTACAATATACTTAACCTGGAAGTGCATTAAAGCAATATATTTTCAGACGAATACAGTCTGTGCCTATAGACAAGGTAGGAAGGCAGATACAGGTATGAAGTCTATAGTAAACAATCCACAAACAGTGAGTCTGTTTATATTACCAGAAACAAATACTGGACAAAATTGATAGATTACATATTTTAATGATATCAAAGAAAAAGTCAAAAAAACGTTAAAAAGTAAAGAGGCTGATTCCAGTGAAGTACACTGAGTATTTGCACATCAGACCATATCATATCATCTTATTGCTCTTGCCAAATGATGCGAGCAGGAAGAGAGAAAGCTAGCAATGTTGCACCCACGTTTCTGATAAGCAGGATGCCTGCCCATATTTGGGTATCAGGAAGTCCTGGAATTCGTTCAGGTGAGATAGGAGTTTGTGACGCCATCATGCAGAGGGGGCAGAGCACACACTGATTGCCGTGTTATAACAACAGGTTCCTGTAGCTGATTATTGTTCAGGAACACCCACACCATTCCTCCAAACTGTGGGATCCTGGAGCTGCAGATGAGTTCACTTTCATTTAACACATAGATTTAGATTCAAAAAGCATCCACTTGCAACAAAAATACAAACGATCACTGCAGTTTTAAACATTTCTAACATCGGGAAATCCTTTTCTCTTCAGCACAAGATGTATGACTCTAGAAGTCCAGTGAACAGCAGATTGTTGATTGCTATTCTAATCCCTAAAGACATCAAGCTCCCACCATATCCAGTTACTCCTCCACCTGTCTGAGAGGGAGAAACCAAAGAGGAAAGGGGAAATAAAGACCATGAGCAAAGAGAGGTGGGCTGGGCTATTATTAACTCTATTGTTGGTGTGAAAAGTGGAAAAAACTCCCCACAAATGTGCTGCTTTTGTTTCCCGCTTTGTCCTGCTTTTGCCACCTGGTTTTAGGAGTAGTAAGCAGGTCAAGATAAAGGTAAAAGCTTTCTCTGTGCCCCAACTCCATATTACTTGGGTCTGGTTAAAAATGCATGTATTAAGTTGTGAGTATTATGGAAACATATTTTGTACGCCAATATATTGTTTTCAATTGTTACCAGATTGAGCTTATTTTATGAAAGCAACTGATGCTGTAATGCTAACATGTAACTGTAATGATCCTGGTGTTGTGTCACAATGTTGGTTTTGTCTGTCTTCTGGTGGGTTTTGTTTTGCGTTTCTGTTCTCCCTGTCTCTGGTCTTCCTTCCTGGGTTTTTCCTGTGTCTGATTGTCTCATTGTGTTCACCTGTTGCCCTTGTGTTTCTGCCTCCCTTACCCAGCTGTGTCTTGTCCTGTGATTACCCCTCTTTGTATTGAGTCTTGTCTTCCCCTGTGTGCCTTGTCGGTTCATTGTCTTTCCTGTCTCCCTCCATGTTGGTGACGGTCAGTTTTGGTGTTATTGTTACCTTGCGCTACCTGTGTTTTTCATGCCATGTTTTTTGTGTTCATCAGCTTTTAAAATAAAGCTCGCCTTTTTGTTTCTAGACCTTTTACCTTTTTTTTGTAGTCTGCATTTGGGTCCTACCTTTTCCACGATTCCTATCAGTAACTACAAGTGTGGTTCTGGAAACGTGGTGAAAATGTGTAATTGAATCCAGACACCATGGTTGGTTTATATTACTGCTTCAGCAATAAATAAACAGTATGAGTTGCCTGGAGGTCTGAGGATGTACAGTACACCTCTTACTTCACATGTTTGAGTGGATAGCATTGCAATATCTCAATTCGCAGGAAGGTTCTTCCCACGTATTTAAACATCAAGGGGGAGGGAGTGGAGATAGTGTACTTGAGAGGATTGGCCTTCCTGGTGAAACGCTTCTTCATCCATAACATTGGCTTCCAAGTTAAACAGGAAATGTGTGCGTGAGTAATTCTTATGACGCAAACGTAAAAGATGCAGTGCAGCCAGCTTTGGTTTGTGTTTCACTCTTCCATGAGACAACACCCCCTTTACACAGAAGTGACCAAATAAACTCAACATGGATCGCTGCTTTCAACACCGTAACCCTCAGTAAAGGCCCCAACATGGCTGCTCTAAGGCTGCAGTGCTGCAAAAGGAAATTGAATGCCTGGTTGAAGATACTGACTCTGCGTTGAAGCAGAAGGTTTCCTGATAGGGGGCGATCGGGCTGACAGGAAACTTCTATAGGAACAGTAATGGAGGTGAATGATTTACTTTGAATCAAACACTATAAAACTTTTGGCGGCATTCATGCACGTACATTGATGAAATGACACATAAAACAATGTCATAGCACATGCACACACACACACACACACACACACACACACACACACACACACACACACATACATACATACATACATACATACATACATACATACATGCACGCACACACACACATATATACACACACGCACACACACACACACATACATAAATATAAATACACACACACACACACACATACATACATACATGCACGCACGCACACACACAAACACACGCACACACACACATATACACACACACACACACACACACACACACACACACACACACACACACAGAGAGCTCCTAATCTGTGTCAGCATCAGGTTCTCAAACTGGGTGTCAGGGTGTCACGCTAGCGTAACTTCAGCCCAACACAACACTATCTGCGTGTCAACAGTAGTAACGCGGACCACAATGCAACAGTAAAACGATGCACCATTGAATGGGTGACAGCCAGGCTTTATTTACCGGCAGGCAAACCTCTAGAGACCTGATACGATCTGAGCGTGTGTGTGTGTGTGTGTGTGTGCAGTGTGTGTGTGTGTGTGTGTGTGTGTGTGTGTGTGTGTGTGTGTGTGTGTGTGTGTGTGTGTGTGTGTGTGGTTGTAAAGAGACTAAGGAAGCAAAATACCCCCACTGTCCATTACAAACCCATATTTCTTTGTGTGTTTGCACTGTGTTGACACTTTTCATTATACGAGGTCGGACCTTTTCAAATTACGAGTTGTCTGGAATGCACCCAATGGTCCTAATTTCTTAACATTGGCTGCACATCAGCCATCCAATATGGATTAGGGTGAAAAATCACATTGTTGGGCCCGTCAGTTCAAAACTAGTGTCCCTTCTTTGCAGAGTTAACTCTTAATATCTAGTTTCAAGTCAAGTTAGTGGGAGGCACCAAGACGATTGTATGTCTGAAGGTGCTGTACTGTGAGATAGATTAGTGACAATGTTTAGGGCCTGGAAGAAAAATAAACGGTGGTGTGGATGGTTTAAACACAACAGCATGTGACACATCATTTATCTTACAAGTGCATTACCTACAGCAGTGTCGTTATATGATAAATTGACAGCAATTATTTATGAGTGAGATAATACGTTGTGTCTGGTTGAGTGTGGAACGGACACCGGATTCCCTTCAGCCGCTGAGAGACACCTGTAGGTCAGACCAGGGAACAAAGACAGGAGGATGTTTTTGCACTTTAAATCTGCAGAATTATCTACAGGTGAATTTGATGAAACATTTTGAAATCACACCAGGTACATCTGTTAAACCTTATTGCTTTTTCCAGTGGACGAAAACGGCCCAATTTGTTTTTCTACACTGATGGAGTTGAATCAATGGTTTCATAAGGACACAAAGTTCATTTGAGTTTCAACAACGGATAAAAAAAAATGACGTTAAGCAAAATGGAGGGCGTTCTTCTTCAGTCATTCAACTGGTTCTGTTTTACATCATGGAAACAAAAAGAATTACACTATAAACACACCATGCAAACAGTTTGGTTTTGTATCTAAATAATTGCCTATAATTGAATTATTATTTGCATGTTAAAGTAGCAGCTGCCTGAGGGAAGAGCTGAGTCGGAGACAATGCAGTTGCATGTTTGAACACATGCACAGAGAACATTAGCTCTGCACGTAGCTCTTAGCTCTGCAGAGCTCTTCCTCCCTCTGCGTCACCAACAGCATTCCTAGTTTGACTGTAGAAACCTGATTCTTCCAAACACTAAGCCAGGTGATTTAACCAAACGATCAAACTGTTGCTGTGTTTTGGCAACCACTAACAAAACCGTGATCAAGTGAAATCGCCGCAGTGCAGCGAGTGCGTTCAAGTGAAACATTTTGCAATCAGATGTGGAGTCACAGTTCAGCAAATATGTTCTTTAAGAGCTGAAATACCACTGATTCCAGCAGCAAAAGCTATACAAAAACAAGTACGATGGAGCATTACAAAACCATTTCTCTTAATTGATAATGGTTTGCAGAAAATCATTGATACATGAGAATATAAGTGCACAAATATATCAATATTCCCTGTGATGTAACTTTTCCATCAGGTGATAATAACAGTATAGCCCCAGGATGATAGACATGTTGATGATTGGAGGTTACATGTTTACCTCCTGATCATACTTTTCTTTTATGGCCCTGACGGATGACATTTGATCTTTGGTGCCAAATTGCTCCAAGGAAAAATAGTTGAGAGGTTTCTGGACTGGTTGAATCACGACACGAAAGCAACCATCCAACCGTGTTTGTTTATGGGACAGACTGTTCGCTAACTGGAATGGAGAATTGATTTGGAGATAAAAAAGAATGGCATCATCAGGGTTACTATTCAGAGTTTTTTTCAAAACCGAATTTGATTACAGATCAGCTTCTTAGGAAGCATTGCATGCAAGTTGACCTGCATCTGGGTTGTAACAGGTCTTGACTTAACTTAACGCAGCCGTAATGTGTCACCTTAAATGTGCACTCTCTACTTCTTTTGACAAAAACAATCTACTATGGCTTGATTTCCCTTTTCTTAAATGCACTAACACAAAGATATTTAGAAAAAAGTGAACCAAAACTCCTACAGTCTGGCAAATGTATTTTAAAACATCTTAGTGACTACACTTAGACACCGTCTTAAAACCAAAGACACCAATTTTTAGACCATGACTTCACAAAAAATGAATAAACTGTAGTTGGAAGTCCTTTGTGTTCATATCATGATTACATTCATTTTTATCATGTCTGTCTTTTTCTTGATTTATTTAACTTTTTTTCTTTCGGTAAAGCTATCTTAAAATAAGTTTGTAGATTTGAGAACGAAAAACAATGTATGTTGCAGGGAAGAACAGACTATTATCTATCTTTAAGATGTCATCAGGAAGATGTTAAAAATATGAGCTTGTGTCAAATCAATCAATCATCAAAGTGATGTGGTCATAAAAATGGTGTCTAAAAAATAATCTAGGATCGTTCTCGTTAGATCAATTAGAAACATATATATATATGTTTTTTTTTTAGACTGTTTCAGCATATGCAATAATCGCAAAACTGTTGTCTTTGGAGATGACAGGTCTGTGAGACACAATACAGTTGGGAAAAACTGCTGTTCTCAGATATCCGACACAGACAGTGAGAATAGCATTCTGTGTTTTGTGTGTTGCTGAGCGACCAGAGCTCGACTGCTGCAGGATGTCAGAGAGGAGTTTTCCACTCACCCTTACTCTTAGTCAGGCGACATTTTTCGTTTAGTGGGCGTCTTCATGACTTCATCACTGACGTGTGCCGGCCTTTGAAACACGCTGACTCAGACTCAGCAACGTGCTCGCACCAGCCTGCACACAATGCGCACTGGAAAGATTTGGATTGGTTACGCATGTGGAGAAAATGACAGGGAGAGAGACAGAGATCCAACACTGACAGTGGATATCATGAAGAGTGTGGGTTGAGACGCATAATCTAACCATTCTGTATCAG